>QZWU01000067.1:0-48480 GCA_004114255.1 Acaulopage tetraceros
TCTGCACAATAATACGTGTCTGTACTGACTGCAATCAATAATCTAATCAAAAATAGTGCCAAGAACATTTGAAGGAGTGACGCAATCGCAGTCCCTTTCCCACCACACTTTCCTTTACAACATGAAGTTCATTTTAATCGTTACTCTCCTCCTTTCCTCCTCCATCAATGCCTCTGTACACACCATTCAATTAAAAAAGAAGTCCAACGCTGCACCCAACCACGCAGTATTCCATCGCTACATTCGTCAAAAATACTTTGCTCAATCCACCTCTGATCCCTTCCAGATCCTTGGCCGTGACGCTAATGGCCAAATCTCCCATGGTGTACCTATTAGTAATTTCATGGACGCTCAGTATTATGGTGATATTACGATTGGTACGCCACCTCAAACCTTCTCCGTTGTCTTTGACACGGGTTCCTCCAACCTTTGGGTCCCTTCCACCCATTGTTCTGATATTGCATGTCTCCTTCACCGTAGATACGATGCTACTCAGTCCTCCACGTATCAAGCAAATGGTACGGAATTTAGTATTCGTTATGGAAGCGGTGCATTGGAAGGATTTATTTCCAATGATGTGTTGAATGTTGGTGGATTGGAGATTCCAGGACAAGATTTTGCTGAGAGTACAAAGGAACCTGGGATGGCATTTGTTTTTGGTAGATTTGATGGTATTTTTGGATTGGGATACGATCGTATCAGTGTCAACAAGGTCGTGCCACCCTTTTATCATTTGGTGAATAAGGGATTGATTGAGAAGCCAGTATTTGCATTTTGGTTGAATAAGGCTGCTAATGGTGGTGAAGGTGGTGAAATGGCACTTGGTGGAGTGAATCCTGATCATTATGAAGGCAAGATCACCTATGCACCTGTAATTAGAAAGGGTTATTGGGAAGTTGCATTAGAAAAGGCTGCTCTTGGTGGTACTGATTTGAATATTGGCAAGATGGGAGCTGCTATTGATACGGGTAGTAGTTTGATGGTGGTGCCTACTGCCACTGCTGATGCCATTAACCAGGCCATTGGTGCCAAGAAGGGGTGGAATGGTCAGTACACTGTAGAATGCAGTCAAGTTCCAAGTTTACCTGACTTTAGTGTCTGGTTCAATGGCAAAGAATATGTACTCAAGGGCAGTGATTACATTTTGGAAGCACAAGGTTCCTGCATTTCAGGTTTTATGGGCATGGATATTCCTGAGCCTGCAGGTCCACTTTGGATTGTGGGTGATGTGTTTTTGCGCGTGTATTACTCTGTCTATGACCTTGGAAAGAACAGGGTTGGATTTGCAAAGAGCAAGTAACCTGTTTAATTGTGTTTACGCTGAGTAATCAACACCACTTTGCCCATATTCTTCCTCTGTTCCAATTGCTCGTGAGCTTCCTTGACCTTTTCCATTGGCCATTCTGAATCCAATCGAGGTCTCACGGTTCCTGCTGCAACGCCATCCAAGATGGCCTTCATGATTGCAGGTCCTTTACTTTCTACAAGTGCAAATGCTCGTCCCATATTCACTCCTGCTACTGACTTGTTCTCATTCATCAATTTGATTGGATTGTACCAAGGAAGTTGCCATGCAAATTTGATCAATCCCAGCACTCTTGAAAAGATGTTTTGACCATTGGAGAGTTCCGACACACCACAAAAGACAAGTCGACCTCCCAATCCAAGCAGATTGTAATCTCGCCTCCAATAAGAAGGTCCAAGTGGGTCAATAATCACATCGGCACCTTGTCCTTTTGTCAATTCAGTCACTTCCTTTACATAATCTTGCGTATAATAATCAATGGCATGATGCAATCCACGCTCCTTTAGTAATTCATGTTTACGGGCACTGGCTGTTCCAATGACCGTAGCACCAGCTTGCAATGCTAAATCCAATAGAGCAAGACCCAGGCCACCACCTGCATTGTGAATGAGAACTGTTTCACCCTGTCGCAGTCCACCAAGTGTAATCAGACCAAAGTAAGCGGTGAGGTAGACAACTGGGATGGAAGCTGCTTCTGCCATGGAAATGTTGGATGGTTTTTCAAAGATTTGAGTGACTGGGACAGTGATACGGTCTGCATAAGCACCGAATTTGATGATGCCAAAGACATCCTTGTTGAGCCAAGTGGGATCGACGTCTGGGCCTAATTGGCAAACAACTCCTGCGAATTCGTAGCCCACAATGAAGGGGAAGGCGGGTGCATCTGGGTACATGCCCTTCCTGGCCATAATATCTGCAAAATTGACGCCAATGGCATGAACATCAACTATAACATGACCTAAAGTGGGTTGAAGGTCTGTGTCGTCTGTTTCGACGATTTGTACGTCATTGACTCTTTTGAAAATAATTTGTCGCATGTTGTTGATGATGGTGATTGTGCGATGGAAGTGGGCAGCTTTATGGAATCAAACGGTCAATCTATGCTTGCACGTTTGACAAATAGTCCGAATTTTTGAATGAGGAGTTTTGTGTGACTGCCTTTTTGATTTAGCCTTTCACCTTGTTCTTTACAATAGAAACTATTTCACTTTCTAATTGCTCCAATCCAATTTTGGAGCCATGCCGAGGTATGCCCACCATCAGTGGCTCACCAGCCATGTGTAGCAGTTCAGTCTCCCGTGCCAAGTACTCTAAAATCTTGTTGGTGTTCTTTACTACTTCACTAGGAGCCACCTTGTCCAATTTAGTCAGTACAATCTGCCATGGTGCCTTTAATCTCTGCAATAAAAGTACAGTTGCCATATCCTTTTCTTTGGGCACAGTCCTTCGAATGTCCAACAGCAGCATCACCCTCTTCAAGCTAAACCTCTGTTAATCCCATCAAATGTAGTACATGCTTGTTACTGCCTTGAATATAGGTCAAAATGCGTTTCCCCCATTCCGTTTGACTCCTGTAGCCATAACCAGGCGTATCCACAATCCTTAACGTATTCCCAACTTGAATAAATGCGATTTGACGCGTATGTCCTGGCTTGGAAGACGTGGACACCAACTGTCTTCTCCTTACCAATGCATTCAACAAGGTTGACTTCTACCACACTATAAAAGCATAACAGTAAGGCGCGTGTTACCCCCACATTGCCCCTCCCAATAAAGGCAATCTCTGGACACTTGTCTCTATTCCATCCAACCTTGATAAAATCATGCTTCAACAGGGTGACGGTGGTATTTGGCGTAAACAAATTCCTCATAATAATGTTTTCAGCACTATTTGGTCAACGTGCGCCTGCTACCACCACATCACAAGCACCAGTTGATCATGCTCACATTCAACGTAGTGTAATTTTAATGGCATTGTCCATGGTTGAACGTGCAGCCAAGAAAATCCCTTTGAAACAGGATGAATTGGTGATTACGGATACGTCAAGGACAATTTCTAATGATGTGGCTCGTATGGTTGTGCGTGGAGTGAGGCATCAGCATGCCAAGACGCCTGTGAGAATCCATCGAACGTACAATGAATCTGTGGACAGTTTGGACGCAAATACGACAGTACTCCTCCTCCCTGCTCAAGGCAATGTATGCTTGAATGTGTCCATGGCCACCTTACAGTACCTTTCAAAGAGACCTTGTGCATTGGATGGTGCATTGTTGTCAAGTTGTACAAGAGTTCCAATGGACCAAGTACAAATGTTCAAGGAACAAGCTGAGCAGGATATGGTCAACTATTTGAAGAATGTGAGTGAAGGAATGGTTCAAGGTGGCCAAGTGGTCTTGTCCTTGTTGCTGAGTGACCCTGAACCTGAGGCACAAGGTTGTGGGCTACTCTGTGATTTCTCTGCAGCTGCTGAACGTTTATTGCAAGAAGGTGACTTGACTCTAGAGGAATTTCATGCACTTGGACTTCCTGTTCACCTCAGATCAGATGATGAAGTGAATCATGCATTGGCTAGTGTCAAGGATGTGTTTATTGTGCAAGAGTATGTGGATCGATGGATTACTGTGCCTGCTTGGACCATGTTTGAAGAAGGCACAATCAACAAGGAAATGTATGCGAAGGCTTGTGTTGGGTTTGTAGGACAGCTTGCAAGGGACTGGATGACACAGGCACTTGTTGGTCATGAGGCGGAAAGACAGCAAACCATCATGAGCAAAATGATGAGTGCATTCCAACAATCTGTTCAACCTCAACAAGGCAAGTTTAGGTTTGCTGTAATGAGATTGGAGCGCCTATAAAAACCACACACGCATTTTATTCCCTACAATTTAAAACTTGATGGCATGTGCAGGTTGTCCCTTGTTGAGAGAGAAGGTGGACTTCAAATATCCTGCCAAATGTGGAACTTGAGCAATAGCAGCGACAAGTGGTGCATCAACGGCCTTTTGGTCAGCAACGCGTTCTGCGGCCAATGGAGTCTTTTCTGGTGCTTTGTTGAAGAATTCTTCTTCGGTGCCCTTTGCCTTCTTTGCCTTATCAGCCTTGAAGTAAGCATCACAAATCTTATCATCAACAGTGACGGCAGAAACATCAACCTTGGTAGAGGTGGCAATAACGTATGCTTGATCGACTCTTCTCAATGGAACACCGTTCAACTTGTATGGTCCAGTAACCAACAACAAACCACTTGGCAATTGCTTCAAAAAGACAACGTGCTTGCCTCTGAATCTACCAGCCAACAAAATCAAGACGGTACCTGGAGTGATGCTGGATCTCAACTTGGTTGGACGTTGGGCTTTGTGAGTCTTGAGAGGTTTTGCAACATCCTCAGCTGGGTACCAACGTGGAGCCTTTTGCAAAGAAACGACGCGAGTAGAACCGTTCTTTTCACCCTTGACTTGGACGGTCTTGGTGGTTTGCATGACTGGTTCACCAGTGGCGCTAACTGGACGATGCTTGTAAGCAGCACGCTTCTTGTACATTTGAGAACGAGAGAAGCGCATGACGCCAGGGGCGAGAACCTTGTTGCGTGGGTTGTGTGCCATGGCAAATTCTATGGGTTGATTAGAGATTGAACGAGGAATGGGTGGAATGGGTGGAGGTGGAATCGATCACATTTGGTGATTGTTGGAATCAGTCTGCAAATCCAAACTTTTGAATGGTGAACAGTGTGATGGTGAGATGTATGTATGCATTGGTGGTGGGATGCGAGTATCTTTCATGTGGGTGATGGGTGTTGGTGATGTTGATGGAGATTCCTACCTGGTTGCGAAAGGCTGTGGCAACAGACTGCGTTGCACTATATGTTGACAAAAACACGTTAGGCCTGATGGACTGCATGGAGGATGGAGAGAGGGAGAGATGTGGATAGAGGGAAGTTGGGAGTTGATCCTGTGGCTACCACAAATGTCCTACTTCTCTTTACATTGTACCTATTCACACGATTCCCCGCCCTTGAACTACTCCTGCATCCCTACTCTCTCTCTCTCTCTCTCTCTCTCTCTCTCTCTCTCTCAATCTCTCTTAGTCCTCACTCCATCCATTGTCTCCTCTCAACTCAAACCATCCACTAAAAAATTTTTTTTTCATCTGACAAAAATGACCACCTACGATCTCACGCGTCAGTTGATCCCCTACTTGGATAGGCAGTTGGTGTACCCTCTCCTCCATTTCCTTTCCATCAAGGAGGTCAGTGCCCACCCATCATCTGATCGCGTTCATCACCACTCCATTAGGTTTATCCAAAACAGGATCTTCTTCAAGCAAAGTATGAGTTGTTGAGCAAGACCAAACTCGTTGAATTCACGGCTCAAATCTACCAAGAATTACACGAAACCTCAGACATTCCCTCAGATCTCGCTGATCACCAACAGTCTGTCCTTGCCAAAGCAGCAGAGTTTGAAGCTGCCATTGAACCCATCATGACCATTCTCCAAGACCCTGTCGTCATCTCCTCCCTCAAGCCAGACAAGGCCTTCAATTTCAGCTTCCTTTCTGAACAGTATGGATTCACTCAAGACATGCTCAATACCCTCTACCATTATGGTAAATTTCAGTACGATCGTGGCAATTATGGCAGTGCCACTGACATGCTTTATCATTTCCGCGTCCTCAGTGTTGACCATGAGATGAATTTGAGTGCTCTTTGGGGTAAATTTGCAGCTGAAATTCTCTCTGGTAATTGGGAAGTCGCACTTGAAGACTGCACAAAATTGCGTGAATTGATTGAAACCAAGGGAACGTTCGCTTCACCCTTGCAGCAATTGCAACAGCGTACATGGCTCATTCACTGGTCTCTTTTTGTGTTTTTCAATCATCCAAAGGGTCGTGATGGTATTATTGATTTGTTTTTGCAACCAGCCTACATCAACACCATTCAGACTGCCTGTCCATGGATCCTCAGGTACTTGACATGCGCTGTGATCACCAACAGACGTCGCCGTAATCAAATGAAGGAATTGGTGCGCATTTTACGCCAAGAATCCACCACTTCTAATGACCCCGTCACTGAATTCGTTGAAGCCCTTTACGTTGATTTTGACTTTGAACGTGCCCGTCAAAAACTTGAAGAATGCCAAACTGTCCTCTCAAACGATTACTTTTTATTGGGAACCCTTGAAGATTTCATTGAAAGCGCTCGTTTCTTCATCATGGAAGTGTACTGTCGCATCCACCAAAAGATTGACCTCAATGACATTTCTGCTCGTCTCAATATGGGCAATGATGAAGGTGAAAAGTGGATTGTCAACCTTATTCGAGACACTCGTGTTGATGCCAAGATTGACTTTTCAGAAAACACCATCAACATGAACCCAACCTTCTCTTCCATTTACCAACAAGTGATTGAAAAGACCAAGGGACTTGCGTTCAAGACACAGGTTTTAGCCACGAGATTGGAAAAGAAGCAGCAAGCTAATGCCAGGTTGGCAGCAACAGCAGTGACCACTTCTGAATAAAATAATGGGCTTAGAATCCTTTACTCGATAACCATTCGCTAATTTCGCGCGTCTTGATACCCTTTACAGTCACATGGTTATTGATTCCATTGACTTGAACGTGATCTGCAGGCACATTTAATCCTTCAATCAAATCTCGTTTTAATTCCAGTGCATTCCCATCAACTTTACGAATAATGGTCAATTGACGCGTCCTTCCATTCCTGTAGTCTGTATAAACTGGTAATGATTTACTCGCTGTCCTATGAACGAAATAATTCAATTGCCGAATTGCTAAAAATGTTTTCATCTAGAAAAAAAAAGTGAAATGACTGTTGTTGAACCAGAGACCATTCCAAGTTATACACCATTCAGTGGTACAAAGATCCAAATGGTACGCGTCATTTTGATCAGATTGACTACAATTAGGTCAATGGACCTGATGAACACGCTGCAACTGCTACCACATTTATTATTGCAAAAGAAGATCATACACTTGGTAACACACTTCGATGGATTATTATGCAGAATCCTGATGTGGAGTATTGTGGCTATAGCATCCCTACGCCATTTGAAGATGTGATGCACATGAGAGTACAGACCAATGAGAATTCGAGTGCTATTGAGGCATTTTCAAAGGGTCTGGATGAACTGATGCAGTGCTGCGATGTTCTTTTGGAGAAATTTACAAAACAAGTACAAAAGGGTGAGTATAAGCATGTACAAGAGGATGAGTAAACTACATTAACTGTGAAGGGTGAAGAGTTGATCATTCCATTTGACTGATTTGGAGGGAGTTTTGACTTGTTGGCAGAGGTCGAGGAGTTCTTGGTGCTTGGTGAGGCGGTCCATCCACTGTTTGTTTTGTTCTTGGCGTTGTTGGATGGTGTTGATGAGTGTGTCTGCTTTTGTGGGAAGTGGTGGATGGTGTTGGATGGGAGTGAAGGGGAGATTGAGGGGTTGTTCATTGTGGATCCATTGACTAGAAGTGAAGGGGTCTGTTTGGTGGTGGTAGTGATGGGAGGGAGTGGTGGAGAGTGTGCTAAATACATCGGGTAATTTGTACCGTCGTTCAGGTGTGGCAGTGGTGGTTTGTGTGCCCATGTCTGTAAATGTGCGTGCTGTGGTGGAAGCGTGGTGCGGACGTTTACGCACTTTAATGCGCAATCCACCGTTGGACCTTGATCGAATGTGCACTTGATTCTCACCAACATTGACATAAAAGCCTTCATGATGCGCATCAGCTTCGTTCACTTGAATCACTTTTGGCGTGGATGGGAGTACGTGAGATGGCGTAGAATACAGTTGTACAGGCATCAACAGTGCCTTCTTTTTAGGCTTGGGTTGTTCAGTGGGTTGGTCTGTGGTGGATGCACGTTTACCCCTCAGGACACGCGTCATGAGGGATTCTAGCGGCCTTTCGGGCGTTTCTGTAGCACCATGAGCTATTGGAGAGCAACTCCGTCGAATAGGACTTAGTGGTCGGCCCGTGTTCTCATCCACCATGCTTTGGAACTCTTTGATAGGTGATAGGATGGGTGTGCTCGTATTTGTGGGTACAAGTTGTTCCAGAGTGTCAAGATTGATGGATCGCTTACTGCTAGGCTGATGGACTATTAAATGGGTGTATGGTGCACCATTAGTATAGTCCACATGACGGTCAGCAGGCCTCCATCCTTTTGCAAGTTGTACAAGTTGGCTAATGGGCGGTAGATTGTTGATTTTGTTCATGGGATTGTCTGATGGATCTGATTTGGAGGAGAGAGTAGAGGCAAGTGTAGTGGATTCCTTGCTTCCATCCCTTACAAGTGGTGGAGGTGGCATATGTTGAGAGTGCTTGGCCCGATTGGAAATCATCTTTTTTTTTTCAAAATGAGTTGGGTACAGCACAATTTACACCTCAAGCAAGCTGAATTAGACCAGTTGAGTGATGAGAAGGATGAGGATGAATGGACGATCCGTACTAGGTGGGAGGGTGGTGGATTGCACTCGTTGGAGGCGCTGTCTAGTGCTATAGAGTCAGAATCCTGGTTGACTTTGGGCCAAGTTGCCTCACTGCTTCATGGCCATGTCTGCTCCCACATTCTACTTGTAGCACCAGAATTGGACAAATCAAGCAAGTACTGGGAATCCATCCACAGGAGCAGGCGTAGAGCTCTTTACGCGTCCATTTCCGTTTTCCCAATTGTCCTTGACACATTCCTTTGGAGTGGGTATTTCAGCCTACGACGCGTCCAACAGGATGCCAAGCACAAGCACCACACTGTGAACCACATTTATGTACAAATGGCCACGTGTTTAGGGTACACGTCCGTCCGATCACCTGCAAGCACGCTACAACAATTGACAGTGGAATGGTCCACACGATTATGGCATGCATTGCACTATATAGTGAACAAAACACCGCTCCCTCAGCCCAATGGAGAACTGCTCACCACCAATCAAGTTCATATGCTACTCAAGGAATGCCATGAACTAGTGACACGCCTCTCTTCAACCACTGCACTTGCCATGTCTCCTGCGCGCATGCCACCTCTCATCCAACGTGAATGGCCACGTGTAATCAGCATCGCATTGGTTTCTACTTTGCTCATCAACCGTGCCATCACCATCAACAATGTTTACAATCTCACTCAAAACACCGTTCAGACAATTCGACTATTTGTACAAGATTGGTTGGTAGTACCTTTTATAGGAATGCTCAACACTATTCGTTACCAGGAAAGGCGATTATCCATCATTGGAACAGAATCACTTCGGACAGATACAGAATCACTTGAACGCATGGTTATTAATTTCGTGAGTTCTCAGCAACCACAAATCTCACTACAAGCACTGGATAGTGTTGCAGAACGCGTTCGGTTAGGTGATATTAGCCCCATCCTAGTTGAATATGAAAAATTAATCAAAGCACCAATTAGAAATGCAGTGTTTGGATCACTTGCACAAATACTCCTCATTCAAGTTCAAAAAGTTAAAGTGGATTTGGATTTGGCAATGTCATCCATGGACAAACTCCTCAAATCAAACGAGTTGAATTTTGCATTCTTGGCAGTATTACCGTCACTTGCATTATCCTATGGTGTGGTAAGGTATGGGATGAGGATGTGGAAGCAAAGTAGGAAGGATTTGGGAAATGTGGGAGTGAAAAAGAGGATCAAGAAAAGTTTATGGAAAATGGAGAGGATTTTAGCAAAAAGTGATGAGCATTTGGATTACTTACAGCAAGGGCTGTTGTTGTTGGAAATGTGTTTATTGAAGGATGTGCTCAAGGGCGTCAATGGGTCTGATGAACTGGTGAATTTGGAAAAGGATTTAAAGTGGATTGAAGATGATCAGTTGAACAACAAGGTGAGGTTGAGTGCAATTGATAGGGTTTATAAACACTTTTTATAATTGGTCATAGGCTGAAAAGGCAGCTTCTTGAATGGCAAGACGGGGTGCAGGGTGACTTGTCCAACGTTCAAATTGACAGTAAGCTTGTTCAAGGAGGACATGGATACCAAAGACAACGTTACAGTGATGAGCAAGTGCTTGTTCAACCAACTTTGTCATTTTGGGACGATAAACCATTTCAATGAGGGTGGTGGAATGAGGAGAGAAGAGTGGGGAAGGGAGGCTGATGATGGAGTTACCAGGAACCGTGCTAATCATCAAGTCAATGGGAAGGAGAGTGGCATCAAGGTTTTCCACAATGGTGATGTCGAGTGTTGAGAAAAAGTTGACGAGTTGATGAGCACGTTGAGGCGTACGGTTCCAGAGGTAAATGGTGGTGACACCCATTTGATGAGCCGCATAAATGGCTGCACGGGCTGTACCACCTGCACCAATGATAAGAGCAGTTTGTGGGGATGGATTGTAACGTTGAGCACAAGCAACAATGCCCAACCAGTCCGTATTGTCACCACGAAGAAGGCGTTCACCATCCACTTCATAAGGAAGGATGGTGTTGACAGCACCAATGGCACTTGCGGCAGGAGTGAGGTCATGCATGAGTGAAATGATGGATTCTTTGTGAGGAATGGTGACGGATGCACCTCCAAACAGGGGGTCATGACAGATTTCTGAAAGGGGCTCAACTGTGATAGTCTCTGCAAGTTGATAATTGTGAGGGAGTCCAAGTATGTTGAATCCCGTGTTATGGATGGTGGGTGAGATGGAATGTTGGATGGGTTGACCAAAGAGGTAAAAGGTGCGTTTGGCAAGTTGACCTGTTAGGTGTCTAGCAGTATGAATGTCAGCAAGGGACATTTGACCAGGTGCTGCAGAGATGGGGAGGAGAGCATGGGTGACTGGAGTGAGAGTGGTGTTGAGGGTACGAGAGAGACGACCCAATTCACCCATGTTGATGGCAATCAAGGGTTGATGGGAGGTAGCAAACTCTCTGAGAAGAAGGTTATCGTTCCAATCATGAGCATAAGAGACCAATTTGACCATATGTCCAAAAGAAGCTGCTTGATCGTATTTAGATTGCATGTCAGCACTGTTCCATTTGATGGAGCCTTGAGGATCGTGCCAGGAAGCAATGATACAAGTGGAACCTAATTGTAAGGATTTGATTTGTTCAAGGTTGCGTCCAACTTCAAGGTCAATGTACTCACAGGCCCATTTGATGGCATGGCGGTAGAGGTTAAAGTACAATTGTTCACTGGAGTTTGGAAACTTTCCACCTTGTTCTTCTGTACGAACAGTAAAGATGATGGGGAGTGTGGAAATGCGTCTAAGATGCGCTAATTGACGACCCAACCAATCCACATTGGAGTAATGTTCCAGTAAATCCACTCGGAGTTCAATAGCGTCTACACCTTCAGTCACACGTTTCAACACGTTGGAGTCAATTGCATCCAGTTGTGGATAGGTCAAGGAGAGAAAGAAAGCATCATCTTCCTTGATGGGCTGTGAGGCGCTTGTGATCCTGTCTAGAAAGCGACCAAGTTCCTGCTTCCAACCATCCTTCATATCCAAACTGTAATATTCATGGGTTGAGCATTCCTCAAACCAAGGTGCACGTCTGGACCAAACTTCCCACAAATCTTGACCCCATGCAGGACGCTCAATGTCCTTGTTGAGATAAGCTTCAATGTCTTGCATACTACGTTTGATGTGAATGACAGGTCCGTTGTAAGCAAGGAGATGACGCCTTGCTCCTTCACTCTCTACGATTCCACCACCACATGCAATGACATGACCAGTTGGACAGTCTTCAAGGACACGTGCCAATAGTTGAGTTTCAGAGACCCTAAATGCTTCCCAACCTGAAGTAGCAATGAAATTGGGAATATCGGTTGCATGATACTCTTCAAAGTAGTGATCTATATCAATAAATTTGAAGGTGAGATGTTGAGCCATGATTTGGCCAACGGTGGTCTTGCCTGCACCGCGCATGCCGATGAGCACTAGACTGGCATCCTTTGCAAAGGTGTGGCTGGGCAGAATTGGAAGAATACTGACCGTGTGGATGGGATCAGCACCTTCTAAAGAACCATGCAATTGATGTTCAAGTACATCCCACCAATTGGGCCATGTCTTTTCTACACACTTGCGTTCTTGCAAAAGTGCTCCTTGAGGTGATACACATGCCAATATACTAAAACTCATGGCAACACGGTGATCATCGTAGCAATGTACACCTTCCAGTGGTGATCGCAATTGGTCGATGGTCAAACCATAAATGTTGATGCCATCCTCATGTTCCTCTGACTTGACACCAAACTTTGCTAATTCAGTGTACATGGCATGGATTCGATCACATTCCTTGACACGTTGATTAGCAATTCCATAGATCTTGGTGAGACCCCCTGCTCCAGTGGCCACAGCCGCAAGTACACTGGCAGTAAGGAATGCATCTGTCATGGATTCCATATCAATGCTTTCAAGGGCTTTGAGAGTACCTTGAGGAGGGCCAGTGACAGTGGTACTCATGGGTGTTTGAGTAACGGTACAACCCATGGGTTCCAATACCTTGATGGCAAATGCTGCATCACCTTGAAGAGAAGAGCTTCCAATCGTGGGAACAGTGACGGTTGTACCTGTGATGGCAGCCAATGCAA
Source organism: Acaulopage tetraceros (assembly GCA_004114255.1). Lineage (NCBI taxonomy): Eukaryota > Fungi > Zoopagomycota > Zoopagomycetes > Zoopagales > Zoopagaceae > Acaulopage > Acaulopage tetraceros. The sequence goes on from QZWU01000067.1 coordinate 12,850, forward strand.
GTGGATATGTGGCTGAACTAGCATCACTTTCCACAATGTACTCTGGTGGATTCACATAAGTGCCCTTGGTGATATGGTAAACATTAGATCCAACTCGTTCAACTTGAGCACCAAATGCATACATCATTTGCAATGTCATGTCAATGTACTGTTGAGAGATCACCTTGTCACCCACCAACTCCAATTCAATTTGATTGGAAGCATAAGGTGCACAAAGCAATAGACTGGAAACATATTGGGATGAAATGGAAGCAGATAGTTCAATCTTGCCACCCGTCAATCCGGTAGATTGTGTACTGAAAGCCAACGGAAGACATCCTTCACCCTCCAAATAGTCAATCTGTTGTCCATTTCCACGTAATGCATCTACCAAAGGTGCAATGGGACGCTGCTTCATGCGTGCGTTTCCAGTTAAAATGACCTTGTTGTCCTTGGAAGGTGGGATCATGGTGGCAAATGTAGTGAGGAAGCGTGCTGCTGTACCTGCATTGCCCAAATAAACTGGTGAGGAAGGTGCTTTGAGGTTCATTCCACCACCACCTTGCACAACCAACACACGACCTTCATCTTCGTAATGATAATCACAGGCATTAAAACTCTTCAAAGCTGCCAACATGACCTGTGTGTCATCAGAGTGCAGCAGTCCCTTGATACGACATTCTCCTTCACCCAATGCAGCCAATAAAAGGACACGGTTTGAAACAGATTTGCTTCCAGGAACATCCACAACCATTTCTTCCAAACCTTCATGCGTGAATGGCAGCACACGCACAGCCATGGAAAGCACTTTGATCACATCTTCATCTTTTACAAAACTTGCTTTTTCCTCAACTGTCTTGCCAATGCGCTTCAACAACACTACTCGCTTGGAAGTACCAACGTTCTTTTTGTCCAATTTCATGCGATCCAATAAATCAGTAACATTGCATTCATCAAGTGCGTTTTCGGCGTGCTGTTTAACTAGTGTGCTGGTGAGTTCTGTGGGTAACCCATATGCCTGTAAGCATCGAGTCAATCGGCCAACTGCACTTTGATTCAAGTGGCCTAGCAATCGGGACAATTCCGCTTCACGCACCATGCCAATGGCCACACATTCACCATGTAACAATCGTGGAGAGAGGATGGCCTCAATTGCATGACCCACTGAATGACCAAAATTCAAGAGACCTCGTAATCCAGATTCACGTTCATCAACCGTGACAACATGGGCCTTGACACGTACCGAAGACAGTATCACTTGCATCAAAAGTTGTTGTTCAGGCGTACGTGTTTCCTTTTTAGCACCTACCAACATCATCACCTGAAATGTAAATAAAGACTTGCCTTGATAATCTCCACCATTCTTGCTCATGACAGCTGCTTTGATGCGTTCTGGCCCACTTTCCAATAAATCAAATGCTTCCTCATCCCAAATAGCAGCCGTCTTGATCACCTCAGCCATACCATTTTTGAATTCACGCTCAGGCAAGGTTTGTAGATAGGATAAATCAATGTAAATACGTCTGGGTTGCCAAAATGTACCAATTAGATTCTTTCCAGCTGGAGTGTCAACTAGTTTGGGTTAATTCAAGGTGCATAGATGAGCGTTGCCCGCAGTCTTGCCACCAAGAGACGAGTCCACCATGGCCAAAAGTGACGTTGGGATCTGTACAAAGGGAATACCACGCATAAAAGTGGATGCTACAAAGCCACCAAGGTCACCGATAACCCCTCCACCCATGGCAAGGATACAAGAGTCACGCGTACAACTGTTTTGAAGCATATAGTCCTCAATGGCAGCTTTAGTGGATCTTGATTTAGAATTTTCACCTGGTGATACAGTGTAGACGAGGAGGCGTTTTGGTTTATGATCTGGTGAGGTATCGAAGGATTGATGAAGGTTGAAACAATCTTGAAAGGTGTTCAGGTAAAATGATGCAATGTTTGTGTCTGTGATGAGGATGAAGGTGGAGGCAGGGATAGTACTGAGAATGTCAGTGATGAGCAAGTCAGTCAAGTGGAATCCAACCACGATGGAGTCTTGTTTGAGGATGGATACCTTTTCCACATCGGGTTCAATCAATGACATTTTTTTGTGGAAGAAGAGTGTGTGACTTGTGCGCCTTTATTCTTGACGAGCATTGTAAGCAGTGATGAAGGACACATAGCTCCAAGTCAAATCCTCTGCACCTTGCTGTTTGCCAGTTTCACGGTTCCATTGTTCAGCGAGGTGCATGCCGTCCTTTTCAGTTTGAATGCGAACACGTTCCAAATAAGCATCACCAGTCTTGACGAGACCATGCAAAGTGGCCTTGAAGGCTGCATCCTTGGCATGTACCACTTGACCAGTAGTAAATTTGACCTTGTTGCCAGTGACGTAACCAAGGAATTCAATATTGCGTTTGGTTACACGGAATGAAGCTTGCTTCCTCCAAATGTTCCTGGTACGATAGCACACTTCAGCCATGGCGGCAGTGAGCAACATCCATGGATTACCAGCGATATCAGAATTGTAACCATTGTATTTGTCTTCAGGGTAGCGACCAATGGCAGGCGCAAGTTTTGGGTTCTTCTTGTTGATGGTGTAAATGGAGCGGAAAGCCTTATTGAGGGCCATAAAGGTGGCGTGGATACGATCATCTTCAGGGGTGAAAAAGTGATCAGATGCGATGCTGGCATGGAGTGAAGCCAACAGTGTTTGCGTGTCCAATTGACCATGTTTGTAGTCCAAACCACCCACTCTGCCCTTGGTGACAATTAAATGGCCCTTCTTTTCATCCCAGTAGCCCTTGATGTCATTTTCAAGTTTAAGGGCTTCAGCGCGGTACTTTTTGGAGGATGCAGCATCACCAAATAGGCTAGCGACACGAGCGCCATCCAACAATGCACGACGTTGTACCATCAGTGTGTAAAAGTGCATGCCTTTGACTTCCTCCCAGATTTCAAAAGATGGTTTACGCCAGTTGGTGATGGTGTAAGCCACATCCTTTTGAAGTGGTGAAGGTGCTTTGGATGTACCATACATTTTGGAGTACAAGGCCTTTTGACCAGTTTTAACAAGGTAAGAGATGAAATGACTGGTGGCCATGGCACGCGTAGCAGGTCCATCATCTTGAGGACGACCCCATTCACCCACAAAAGGCGTTCCATTCATTTCGTACTTTGGTTCACCAAAGAATCGTTTGGGATCAAATCCACTCATTTTAGCAAGTTTCTGAGGTACAGGCAGGCTTTGTAGTTTATGGGTGAGGTTGTGGTAATCACTGAGGATCTTGACATACTTTTGCTTGGTCTTTTTATCCTTTGTCTTTTCAAGGAGCGTGGCAACAGTGTCCATGGTGACGGATGCATCACGTACCCAATGGTAGTAGTAAGCTGGATTGGGATGCACCATGGTGGGCGATGCCATGACGGTACCAGGAGCAGCATCTGGTTTGGGCTGAATAGCAGCCATCACTTTTGCGACTGAAAAGTTGTATTGTTTGTGAAGCCATCCTTCGAAACCAGGAGCAGGATTGGCCAAATTGGCGGTGGAAACGCTGGAAAAGAAGAAGAGGCAAGGAAGGAGTTTAGCAAGTCCGTTGGCGAGCATGTTGTCTAATTCGTTAAATCTTTCGTAAATTGGAAGTCGTGGGAAAAGTTTTTTTTGTTTGGCTCAACCTTTTTACACTTGCACACCACCAACAAACACCTTTTTGATGGTCAAGTCATCGTCCAGCAACACAATATCAGCGTCAGCACCATAAGCAAACGTTCCCTTCTTATCGGCAATGCCAAGTAACTCTGCAGGACGTTGAGTGGCACTGGTCAAAGCATCTGCTAGACTGCACCCTGTAAACTGCTTCAAGTTGCTAATACACTCTGGCATGGTCGCACAGCTGCCAGCAAGTGTATTTGTACCTGTCAAATGAACACCATGGTCTGACTTGATGACATTCATGTGACCAAGAGTGTAGTCACCATTCTTCAATCCCATTGCAGACATGGCATCCGTGACCAGAACGCAGCCTTGAGGATGAGCATGATAGGCAATGCGTACAGAGTTGGGATGAACGTGGAAACCATCACAAATGAGGCCATAGTAAGGGAGACGTGAGACATTGGCGCTTCCAAGTAATCCAAGGATGCCTGGATTGCGGTGATGGAAGGATGGCATGGCATTCCAGAGGTGTGTGATGCAAGTGGCGCCTTTGTAAATGGCTTGTTCTGCAGTCTCAACGTTTGCAGTAGAGTGACCAATGCTCACAACAATCCCACGTTGCTTCAACAAGGGAATAGTGTCCATCATGCCAATCAGTTCAGGGGCGACCGTGACCATTTTGATGGGAGACTGCTTATCCAGTGTACCATAAACAGCCTCAAGGTCAACCATTCCATTGGAGCATCCTCCTTTTTGAATGGCTTGAATGCTGTGAGCACCACGCTTTTCTTCACTGATAAAGGGACCTTCAGCATGAACACCTACAACAATCGTCAGGATTCAGAACAAAGGTATTGTACCCAGTATGGCTGCACCATCCTCCACAGAACCGGCTCGTGGTTGAAAGTAAGGCAACATTTTCTGGTACACGTGTGCATGCGAACTAATGATGGTTGGACAATAGGACGTACAACCATAATGCAACAGTCCCTTTGAAGCCATACGCACATCTTGCTGCATATCTAACGCGTCTGGATTGGAGAAATCTACGCCAAATGCACCATTCAGTTGAACGTCAATGAAACCAGGCGACACAATGCAACCTTGACCATCCAAGCGAACATCAGCAGACCTGCGATCCTCCCAAAACACATGGAATGGGTCCACGATACGTCCATTGTGAAACCAGAGGGAATCTTGAACGAGTTGATTGTTTTTTAAAACACGGCAATTGTAGATTTCAACGAGATTGTCTTGCATGAGAGAGGAAAAAGTGATGAGACTGCTATCGCCACGTCACCCTCCCCTCCCCCCCCTTTACCAACAGTGACAGTGGAGTATGAGCAGTTTGGTAGGACAAGTGGGATCGTGTGAGGTAGTGAGATGTCAAGTGCGTGGAGGGAGCAGAGTGAGACAGGCTGTCAAAACCAGTTTTTTATCAACATCCTTCTTGCTCCTCTTCCTTTCTCCCTCCCTCCCTCACTCACCCCCTTTACTATGGATGGTCAAGGTAGAGATGCTCGTTACTGGAGAGAGATGGGAAAAACAAAGTTCAACTTTGTGGACGTGCATGATCCCAAAGTGAGAACAAAGTTTTACAATCAACCTTTTGCAGATTCCACACCAGCCAAGACTACACGCCTTAGTACACATGGTAAGCTGACTAGAGAGAGCTTTGAAGCACCACATGTACCACCTAAAAAGGGTTGTAGCATCAGTTAAAGTAGTTACATTTTTGACAGCTCTTTTTTCCTCTTCTCTCTTTACCTTTTTTTTACAAGGTTAATACTCTTTTACCCATGTCTTCCAAACGCACAAATCAATGGAACTATCCTGGTTGGCCACTCCATGTGAATGGTGGGTCAAAGGCATCACCTTACTCTCCTGGGAAAAGCTCATGGACCACCAGTAGCTCAAGTGTCAATTCTTCACGTGGTGAAATTGCTCAGCCAAAGCGTCAGGGTGGATGCACTGGCTCCTAATGTGAGGGTCACAAGGAGCAAGAAATGATCATTTGAACCCTCAACTCATCTCTTTTCACTCTTGAAAGTTTCCATTTTCACCTTTATGCACTCTTTTAATCAACGTATTGCCAAAACTACACCACCAAGCACACATACAAGTTCCATTACAGCTTCAGCAACACTCGCATCACTCTTACCATCCTTCCCACCCTTCCTTCAAACTCAGCAACGCCCCAGTGGTACACTTTATGATGGGTCACTTGTACGTTGGGACACTGGATCCACGACTCATTCTTGGACTAAAAGGGCACCAGTGCAAGTGAATAGGGATAAGGGGAGAGGATGTGCTACGCAGTAAGCTCTTTCTTTTTTTGTAAACAATGGAATTCTTTGTCAATTTGTTCATTTATACATTTTCCTATTCTCCACGAACGGTGGAATGGATTCTAGTGAATTTGGAGGTGGTATGGAAGCCAGTGTTTTACATATGGATTGTATGGATGACTTTTTGCTTTATTGCTTGGTGTAATAAGCGGTTACCTGACAAGGAGCGGTCCCCAATGCAGGCAGACCCCATCCTGGCTTACCTCAAGCGCATCTCTACTCCCATCAAGTTCACCTACAAGGGATGGCCCACTATCAACTCAAAAGCATCCAAACAAGTTCACTACCATCCAATTCACTCCAACAATATGGTGCGTGACTTGACTCTTGCCACTTGGAATGATGTCCACAACTCCATGTTCATCATCAATGACCACATCAACCCCAAATGGGCCTTTCCTCCACCCTGGACTGGAACGTGGTACAATGATGAGTGGGATGTCACCTTGGATTAGCAAAAGAGTATTTTGTTTATTTGTCGCAATAATGGATTGCTCCCAATAGACACCTGTAAAAACTCGCAGACGCTTTGGTAAAATAACCGCACACATATCCATCCACACACTTAATAAAGTCTCTTGGGCTTACCCATGGAAGACTTGATGTACAAACTCTTGACGTTTTGCCAGTTCTTCTTGAGCAAAGAAACCAAAAAGTTGATGGACATCATAATGTTGGACAACAATTCATCCTCAGCCATTTGGACATGACCAACAGCAACACCCATACACAAGACCTTCTTCAATTGGAACTTGATGGTGGAACGCAATTCATTGGCCTTGTCGTTCAAGTTATCACCATGGGTAACTGGAGTTGGGAACTTACCAGCCTTGTGCAAACCAGGACCCAACAATCTTGGGATTTGCTTGATGAGGGCTTCAGAGGCAAGGAAAGCATCGTACTTTTTGGCCAACTTTTTGATGAGCTTCTTGTTCTTGTTGAGCTTCTTCAAGTCATCAGCAGACATGGCATCAAGACCAGCCTCCTTTGCAGCTTCGCAATGGAGGGCATCACCAAGAACGGCAACGGTCATCTTTGGACGTGGGATGTTGGGGAGTTTGACGGTACCACTGAAACGCTTGTCACGTTGAGTATCGTAGTTCTTGAGACCGATTTGGAGCTCGACGGTTTCAGTGAACTTGCGAGGCTTTTCAGTGGATTCAGCGAGGAGTTGACGGACGGATTCACGGACGGCGGAAACTTGAACCTTACTAGCGGGATAATTATGGAAATAAACGCGTTAATCGTACCTCATCTTTTGCGATTTTTTCAGAGAAAGAGAAAAAATTCAGACGACGGTACGATTTTTCTGTATGAAATTCTGTCCAGTTTGTGCAAATCAACTTTTGACGCGTAAAGAAGGTGCTGGCATGCACTTTTACTGCCAGACTTGCCCCTACATGTACAGAATTGATCAACCAATTGTGGAACGCAAGACGTTTAAACAAAAACAAGTCGATGATGTGCTGGGAGGTGCAAAAGCATGGGAAAATGTGGATAGTACAAATGAGACATGTCCCAAGTGTGAGCATCCACGCGCTTATTATATGCAGATTCAAACGAGGTCTGCAGATGAACCCATGACCACATTTTACAAGTGTTGTAATCAGGAATGCCAGCATCAATGGAGGGAAAAGTAGTTTATGTGATGGATATGCATGTAATTAAAGCACCACCAATGCATGAGATGATGCTGTTGTTCATGCCTTGTTGGGAGAGAATGGAGGTTTTGGTGATGAGGTGGATGTTGGATGCTACAGTCTTGCCAAGGAGGGTGGGAAGCCATTGTTGAACTGCTTGTCTAAAGAACTCACTCTTTTCCCAGAGTTCTCCTCGGATGAGGATGGAGAGGGCCTCCTCTGATGGATTGGTGAGTTGTTGACTGGTTTGCAGTGACTGTACCAAGCATCCAATGTACTGTACCAGGCTCACTGCAGCACGTTCAATAGTCAAGAGGCAGACACCTTTGGTGAGCATACAGTCATGTTTGGTGATGGCGGAAGGTTCTACTCCGAATTCCCTGCAAAGGATGCCGAGGATCTTGGATTCTTCAATAGTGCATTCACTCTCACATGCAATCAAGTCTGCTGGGGTGAGGGTGATGCCTTGGACTGGAGGTGCAACCACCTTTTTACATAACAATTCACCACTGCATACAAATTCAACAAGGCAATCTCCAAACAAACGTGTGGTATGGCTGATGGTTAAATGTGGCCACAATTGCTGATCAAAGCAGGTATCTTCTGGTGGGTCCACTTGGGGTTGAAACGAAGCTGTAATGTCAGCAATAGTGATGGCGTATCCTGTACAAAGAGGCATGGGAACTCTGTCATTTGTAACTGCCGTGTTGACACTTGCAATACGTGTAGAATCAAATACAGGTGAAGAGACGGAGTCTCGGTGCAACCGCGTGGTTTGTTCCAAATAAGCCACCATCTCCGTATCCAAGCAAATGTTTGCAAGAATGGGTGCATCCACACTGGATTCCTGCAACACATGCTTCACATGCCCATAACTAGTGGCAAACAAATCAGCCAGAATGCTCGACCAAGTCCGAATGATTTTGATGTTGTGATGCTGACGATCCAGTGCTCGTTGGAACTGCGTAGAAAAGGAGGGTGAAATGGAACATTGTGCATCCAATGTGATGGTAATATGCATACAACTCAGCATCATGCCGCCCATACCCAATAACAGTTGACCAATACACTCTGCGGCCCAGTCAAAGAGTTCTCTACTGCTTTCAGAGGTGGTCAATGTGGCCCAATTCCATTCAAGTGGAAGCTGAAACACTTGGTGTTCACATTCGAATTCACCTTCACTGAAGAGTGTCACTGCAGCCACAATAAATTGTTTGGGAGTGAAATGAGCAGAAAGGAAGGTGCCATTCTCATCACCACCTGGTAATCGAGTCAATGTAGTACATTTGGACGAATTGGCCAGGGATGTTGCAGTTTGCAGGGATTTCTCTAATTCTTGATCGACTTGATCACGACAGAGTCCTAAGCGCTTGCGCATGCGTCTGATTGAGTTTTGAGCATCCACATCAAGGGAGAAGCTGGCATAGTGCGATTTGGGCTGAGCAAGTGTGAGCGATTGCCAAAGTTGTAAAAACATAAGTCACATGGTCACTTTTTTATTCATCCGACGCGCTTAGAGGCTCCAGTCTTTTTGGATGTGTCTGGTTTGGCACGGTTCAACACCTTGAGGAACTCGGAAACACGCTTCCTCATACGAGAGTGCATGTAGGCCTTGCAGCACTTGATGTGGTAGTGCAAGTAGTCACGGAACAAGTGGATTTGAGAGATGGTGGCTTCACGCGTTGGACCTGGTGCAAAGTGCCTTGGAAAGAGGACAAATGTGACATAATTGACTTCGTGCTTATCATCATCACTGGAAGTGGTTAAATGAGGTAAATGGCGGAGTTCAAGGGGTGGATCCTTGCTGCTAATCACCTGAGGAGCATTCTGCAAGGCAAGTTGTTTTCTGGCATCCACAAACTCTTGTAAAAAGACTTTGCCAAAGATGCGGTCGGTTTCTTCATTGAAGATGGTACTAAAGATCACGGTGACACGGTCTTGTTGAGCACGAATCCACATGGTCTCGTGTTCACGGTAATTGACGCTCATGAGGTCCTGTTCCACCTTGTACTCCTTGTCAAAGTGAACTTTATCCAATTCATCAAAAGCAATGTTGAAGGGTGCAGAAATGCAAGTGCGTTTCATTTCACCCACTTGCTGTGCGAATTCTTCCTTGTTGGCTGGGAGGTTGGAGGCATCAAGGACGAGGGAAACATCCCAGCCGTTCTCTGGAGAAGAAGCAAGGTGAGATTGGAACTGAGAAGCAAGCACTTTTCCTGCACCATATTTGGCGAGATCTTTGTAGCATCTCAGACGCATGGAAATGTAGATTTGATTAGGGGAATCTGGCGTGTGAATGTGGTAAACGGTGCTATCGAAATCAGCGAGGGTAATGTCGACTGGTTCTCTCTTTTCACTAAGTGGGAGGAGGTTAAGAATATGATGAGAGATGGTACGCATTCAAGAGTCTGAGAACGGTTTCCTGGAGGGTCTTGTTCTGATGATCCAATAAAATCATTTGGCTGATGGGAATTGAAGTTGTGACTGCTGCTTGAATATACTTTGAAAAAATTCAAATGACTGATGCCACAGCAGCAGCAGCAAAGTACAGGCAACTCAAGCGCAAGATGATGCTGATTCTCAATGCACGTCCTTTGCCACTATTTAATGTGTTGATTGGTGGTAGGAGAATGAAAAGATTGCACTTCATTTGGACAAGGCCCATAAAAAGATCAAGAAATTGCAAACTAGTCGATTGTAAGCCGTCTTTCCTACCTCCCCCCCAACACTTTGCTAGGAAATTGAAAGAGAAATTAAAGGGAGTGGATGGCATAGATTCAGACTTTTTAGACGACGCTTCAGACTCTGAACAAGATACCTTTAGCCTTGTTCGACATCAATTCGACGTATCCTCCAAGAATCCACAGGCTAAATCTCGTTCATTCGCACCTCCAATGCAGCAAAAAGCTGTCCCACCAACAGTTAAAAAGATCATCATGACGAAATCCCCTTCAGATGGCATACGTTTTCAAGTGAATCCAAACACAGTGCTTCCACTCGCACCATTCAACCCCAATGTGATTACAGAAAGTATCCTTGCACAATCAGCACCAGCAACGACGCCCACAGCCACAGCATCAAGTAAACAGAGTGGAAGTGGGAAAAAGAGGAATGTGAAGCGTTTTATTACTGATGTACGACGTGTTCCCAAAATTGCACGACATGAAGATGGAAGTCCAGTGCTTCCCATGCCAGTTGGTATCTTGACATTGATGAAATTAGGCAAGATTGTTTGGGATAGAGACGCTTTTCACAATGATCGTTACATTTGGCCAGTTGGGTATACAGTGCAGCGTGCTTACCCTAGTTTAAAGCACATTGAAGCTCACACCGTTTTTACCTGTGAGATTTTGGATGGTGGTGATGGTCCACAGTTTGTATTGACTGCAGCGGATGATCCAGAAAACCCAATTGTTGCAGCATCTGCTACTGGTGCTTGGACAACTGCAGTGAAGCGTGCCAATCAACTACGCAATCGTGAATCATCTAATTCTGCTTCTGGTCCAGATTATTTTGGACTAAGTCATCCTGCGGTTGCATACCTCATTCAGAACATGGAGGGTGCCGACAAATGCAGACAATACCATTGGCAAAAGTTTGTAGAGACTGAAAATACGGTTCCTGTAAGAAAGCCAAAGGCAGGTGTTAAAGTGGAGGAAGAATTGAGCGAAGCAATGGAAGAGGATGAGGAGGAAGGAATGGAGGAAAAGGAAGAGGAGGAGGAAGAGGAGGAAGAATGAATGCATTGTTTACCATTTCCACTCACCACCCAAACTCATATCTCGTTTCAATTTTGCACGTTGAGCAATAGAATCCACTTCTTTAATCATTTCTTCCACATCCATTGCAACGTGTTCGGTAGACAATCCAATTCCTGACTCTTGTTTGGCATCCAAATAGGCCTCATGCAATGTTTCTAAATGCTCATTGGTCCTTGGAATCAAATCCCTAGTGTAAATGTCCTTTTCCATCCTTAGCAATAGTAGATCCAGCCCAACGTCCTCTGGTTGTTCGGCAATACCAGGCATCACCTGCCTGAATTCACTGTAAACAAACAACAATGCCTGTTCCTGCAGCATTTTCCTCATAATATACAGGCAGTCCATGTATCTACGTGCTTCCTGGCATCTCTTCAACGTTCTCTGAAGCATCTGAGTTTGTTGACACGTTAATCGAATGTAGACACGTTCAAAGCATTCTGGTTGAGTATAATACAGCATATACAGCGCATATATGACAGCAGAATGAAGGTCCAAGCGATCATTTTTGAGCAAGTACCCCAAAACAGCTTGGTAAAAGGCTTGCATGAAGGAGGGACGTCCTGCCTTTTCTGTACATGCGAAATGGAACAATCCAAACTGCGTAGTGTCCCAGGCTTGCTTGAAACGTGTAAATGAGTAAGGTGGCTCCTTGATGTAACTGGAAAAGAGTTTGAGAATGTCACGATTGATTGCTGATTTGAGGATACCAAATGAGCCAAGGATAACGACTTCATCAACTTCTGTCATTTTTCTTTTTTTTGAATAATTTTTTTGAGTGGAATGATCTTGCGTCGTGTTGCCAATTGTAGTAAGCAAGGCCACCTTCAGTTGCCATGGACGCGTACAAATACCATCCTGTCTAGTAGATTGTATTCTACACCATCAGAATCAACACCAGAGGATACAGTCCAAATCTATTTGGATAATGTGTTTCCATTACGTGCACACTTTCTCGATCCTCGTTTCCTGCTCTTCCGTCGTCTTACAAGGAGTGCAGTCACCAAAAGCGTTACTACTCAATACCTTCCTCCTAATTTACCATTCAATGCACAAGTAGTGGAAGTGATGCCAAGATTACGCGACGGTGGTGCCTTGATTGAGCTCGTTTACTCTGCTGATAAGAAGGAAATGGCACAGCAAGAGATTGTGGCTGCATTCCAGCAGCATCTTGCTAAATCTCCTCAACAATGGTTCAATGGTAAGAGGAATAAGGCACATTTGGTGCATGGTCAACCATTCTTGTCAGACATGTCTGGTCAAAATCCAAATCGATCAGTCAAAGTGGAATTGAGGGGTGTAGAGTACAATACACCCATGCCAACCGAAGCACTTTATACCATGTTTAGGCCGTATGGTGGCATCTACGACATTACTATTCCAAAGCCATCTAGTGATGTTATCCGACATGCTATTATTCGATACACGCGTACCAGATCAGCTGCTACTGTGCACAATGTGCTTTATAACGCATTGTTGGAGGCACCAGAATTGCATGGAAGTGTGAGGATCAAAGTGAATTATGGCAAACCAATGGGAATTGTTTCAATGGTGGTGGATTATGCCTCTTCTCATCCACGCGTCTTTATTCCCTTGTTTTTTGCAGCATTGCTGGGTGGCACTTATGTGGTGTTTGATCCTGTACGTCAGTTTATGATTCGAAGGAACTCCACTAATGATCATGGTGAGGGATGGATGAACAAGTTGCAAAAGCGAACAAAGCGTCTCATGAGGTTGTGGAAAGAGCAACGTTCTCACTATGATGGGGAAGCCAGTACGTTGTGGGAGGGTCATGATGATGTGGAGGAAAAGTTGAAGCAGTGGATCAATGAACCGCCTTCCACATTCCTCGTTTTAACTGGACCTGGTGGAAGTGGCAAAACTGAAGTGGTTGGCCGCGTATTGAAAGAGCGCAAGTGGCGTGTTTGGATTGATGGAGAGTCCTTGTGTCAAGCTAGGAATGAGGATGATTTGTTGGCACGATTGGCCAATCAAGTGGGCTATTGGCCACTCTTTTCCATTTTGGTCAAACTCTCCAACTTGACGGAAGCACTTGTGACCTTCACCACAGGCACCAAGACAGGGCTCAGTACAAATGCTCATGCCTTGATGCTGAGTATTCTGGAATCCACTGCCCTTGCGTTGGATAGTGTAGATGGTCATCCTACCATGGCACACGGTGGTGGTTTGCATGGTTACAAGAGCAAGAGGCGTGCCTATGAACATGATCCTGGACAAGTGGATGAGTATCCCGTAGTCGTTATTGATGGTTTTGTGTGGAGGGAAGGTCCTCAGTATGATCAATTGTGGAATGATTTGAGTGAATGGGCATCCTTGTTGGTGGACAAGCGCGTGGCTCATGTGGTGATCATTGGTAGAAATGCAGCATCCGTCTCACGACCCCTCACCAAAGCACTGCCCAACCGTAGTTTAAACATTGCTACGCTCAAAGATGGAAATACTGGTGCAGCCATGCGATATGTCATGCGACGCCTTGGTACATTGGCGGAGGAGAAGCCTCATACCCTTGAAAAGTTGGAGGAGTGTGTAAGTATTTTGGGAGGACGTCTTACTGACTTGGAAATCTTTGTACAAAAGATCATGAGCAACATGACACCAAGACAGGCCATTGCTGACCTTGTGCAACGTGCTTCAAGGGAAATTCGTAAACAAGGACTCTTGGATGATGAAAAGGAGGCTACCGCACAGCACCCATGGTCAGCAGAGCAGTTTTGGCACTTGCTAACCTCCATGGCCAAGCATGAATCCATTTCCTATGATGCAATTCGAATTCACAAATTGTTTGCCAAAGATGGTGATAGTGTATTGCGTGCCTTGGAGCGTGCCGATTTAATTCAATTGCTTCATCGCGATGGTCGTCCCTATGCCATTCTACCAGGCAAACCTTTGCATCTTGCAGCCTATCACAGAATGCTCAAGGATAAGCGATTAGTTGGTGTCATGGAAAAGAGGCGTCTTTCTGCCATTAGAAAGTTGGAAAAGGACTACATTATTTCCTTTGAGAGTGAGATGAAGGAGATTAGTTCCATCCTTAAGGGTCTCAAAGATAGCAATCTTACAAGGGATAAGGAAACGGTTGCAACATTGGAAGCACGCTTCAAGGATCTTGCTGGACTCCTCAAGTACAAGACAGAGGCTGTTAGGCAGTTGGAGAAGGGAATCATGGAAGCCAAGTTGACGAACAAGGAGTTGGATGTGGAGGATGAAGCAGAAGATGACTTGGTTGCTGTTGCCTTTTCATAAAACTGGGTCATATGGACCTTTATAGAATTTTTCTGTTTCAAATTTTGTCCCCTATATGCGCCTTAGAACTTACAGCCTTGGACTCTTGTTGGCCTTGATGGCCTCAGTGTGTTCCTCCTCTGGTACATCATCCCTCACCCTCTCAACACCCGAATTATCTCAATCCTCAACCAACGATGACATTATGCTTCAACGTTACCTTGGAGGTATACACTCTCAAGGATCCTTCCTTGCTCATCCACTTAGGCGACATTTCATTTGCTCAATTGGCACGCTATGCCTTTCCCAAAGAAGATTTTGAGCACTCTAGATTAGGGCTTGCTCGTGGATATGTGCCTCGTGACGTTGTACTTGAAAACAAGGCGATATCTACTGGAGATGGACGTGCCAAGGATTACTGCGTGCAGGATCCTCGCGTTCAAGTCAAGCCCGAGTTGTTGAAAGAGTTGCAACAAGGCATTTACCTTGCAAGAGAGGTCAAATCCTTCTTGACACAACTTACCATTCATTTGGCAGCTGCTACACCCATCCTTACCCAAGTGGCCGACGTGGTGCTCAAGGATGAGCGTTTGGAAGAGATGTATCATGCCATCATGATGGTTACTTCCTTGATTGGTGTAGTTGCAGCTGAAGTTACTCCTTTTGCAGAAGCCCCCATTATGATTGGATTATTGCGTGTGGGTGTCATGTTGTCATGGGAAGCGTACAGCGCAACTCATCCTACAGTATGGGATGCTCAGCAAAAGAGTATGTGGTCAGAATGGGCCTTGTTCTCCATGGATACTTTGATTGATACACAGTACGCTCAGTTTCGTAAACTTTATCAAACAGTCAAGAAGAAGGATGTGGAAAGCATGTTGAATCGTGTTCGTACTTCCACTACTGGATTCAAGATTGATGCGCAAAAGTTCATGGCAAACTACAAGTTGCGAGCCACGCAACACATCCTCAACAATAATCCAAAACGCTTTTCAGTGTACCAGTGTACACCTCATCATCGTTTTGTTGGAGGTGGGTGCGTCGATAAGGGATTCAAAGTAGAATCACGTCAAGGAACGTGGTGGTATCGCACAGATATTACGCCTGATGCCTACGAATTCCTTCACAACCTTCCAGGAATGAGATGGAGCAGTTTTTTCCTAGGCAGGGATGGATGGAACCTTCAAAACAAGACATTTAGTTGTTATGGTCAGATTTGCAGTGGTCCAAGCACTAGATGGGCCATGTTGCTAGAATTGGAATTGGATTATAGCAAGGATACTCCACCTGATCAAAGAAAGAAGCCTGTAAAGGGTGGTATGGACGTTATGAAAATTCCCAGTTCACAGATTGTCCCCGCCTTGATCACTACCAAATCGATGATGGAAGGTAAAGATACATTGATGGACGAGTACATCAAGGACAAGCGTCCCCTTACATGGTTGACGGAGCGTGCACTTCCAGGTGTGGATTTCATTAGTCATTTGGGATTGAAGAGGGAGAATGATGTGCATCCCTTGGAGGATATTACTGCCTTGCCCACCTCCCTTGCAAAATCCATGCCTAGTAAGCACGTTACCCGTCACTTGCAGATGGTGGTGAACTTGGCAGCCATGATTCGTAAACGCATTGTTCAGTTGGAATTGTACTATGCAGCTTGCGTTGGTCTCATTCCAAATGCCCTTGCCTCCCTCCTCACTCGTGAAGATCATCACAAGATGTGGGCCATGCTGTACGTAACTTTATTTGCTGCTAGTTTTGTGCCTGGAGAAGTCGGGGCTACTGCTGCTCTCATTGCCATTATTGCTCAGGAAGTCCGACGTCTAACCAAACCACAACCACCTTCTGAAGCCACCATTGTTGACTGGACAACTTGGGCTGTCACTGAGATCAATGTGATTGTGGATGCTCATTATGATGTACTTCGAAATCAACTCATGACCAGTGATTCACAACAATTGGCCAACTTGCACAAAATGTTCTTGGATGGTGCCTTCCATGTCACTGCATCAGAATTCCTCAAGTCTTTTCAAACCAAACTTTCTCAAATCATTTTGAATCATGTGATCAAGTACAAGGTGTCCAAGTGCACTAGTCACTGTAGAGAAGGTCATCCTATCAATGGAGTTTATTACAAGGCCAGCATTCCCACATCAGCCATCAAATATCTGGATCGCATTCCAGTGCACTGGGACGATATTTTCCTTGGTAAGAATGGGTGGAAGTTACACGATGGTGAAGATTACTCATGTAAACGAGGCAAGGTTTGTCCAGTCTGGCTTGCCAAGAAAGGAACTTGTAGACGTTGTCAAGGTGTCAAATGGACGTATCGAGTGGCCAAGTCTGGTGCCAACCTAAATGGCGCTGTGCTCCATGTCGATGATTTGGAATTAAATGAAAATTCAGCAACCCCTCCACATGATTGGAGGCTACGTTCAGACCTCAAGAATGTTTTGGGTGAATCTGGTTCAACTTCTGATTCTTACTTGTTGTGTCAAGTCATTTCTGCAAAGAATACCGACACATCTGTCATGCAACAATTCAAATCTGGAAAGTCGCTGAGTTGGTTGGCTAAACAGTACAACATTAACCTTTCACATCACCTGGGCCTTGCAAAGCACCTTGCACCATCCTCCCTTGACATGCATGTCGTCAAAAAGTTGGAAAAGTCAGATCGCCCTGCTTTGGCCTTTATTCAAACCTCCATTTACCTTGCACGCACAATGACAGAGCGTATCAACCAACTCCTCATCCATTATGCTGCGGGTGCTGCCACCATTCCTCATCTCATCACCTACATTCAAGAAAAGGATGACTTTATTCACAAGTATGGAATGGTCATCCTTGAAGCCACTTTGGAAATCCTTTGCCTTGTTCCCACTGATGTCAACACTGCCTTTGAAATTGGTCTTGCTGCCAAAGATTTGATTGATGAGCACCAGGAAGCCAAGGAATTCCAAAACACAGACTTTCATTCAGTGGATACGTGGTCCATCACTTATATGGACAAACTTGCAGCTGCACTTTATCCCTATTACCAACGTATTTTGATGAATGCCACTGCCAAGCAGTTGAGATCCCTTGAAAAGGCTGCCATGATGGGTGCATTTGCTGTTCGTCCTCATGAATTCATGCATATCTTCAAGACCATTATTGTACAATCGTTTGTCAATTCTGATGAAACGCTCCAAGTGCAAGAATGCAAGGAAGCTGATCCAGCCAACTGTTTTGAAGGCATCCAACTTGAACCCAATGGTAAAATGCTCAAGGACAACTTGCCCAAAAAGTTGAGAAAAGTACTCAAGCACATGCTCAATGTGAACTGGCGTGACGTATATGAAGGCAAGAATGGATGGAATCTAAAGAAATCCACCTACAGCTGTCCTGCCATATTGAGAAATGTGTGTCCAAATGCTGCACTTCGTAAACGCCTATGTCGCAAGTGTAAAGGTGGTAAGCCAGTGTTTGCAGACAAGTTGAAGATTACTGGTGGTAGTGATTCTGCTGCCTATGAGGCTGTTGTGCAGAACGTGGAGCGTATGGTGGATGACACTCCAACTGTGGAAAATCAAGAGACAGAGAGTAAGAAAGAAGATGTTGCCATGAGTGAAAAAGAATCTTCTGATTAAATTCCTTTTAATCACAAAAGTGGATGCCCTTGCCACCACCACCTTACGAGCCTGATCAGGGGGATAGCTACATTGCATCCATCCTACCCTCTCGCAAAACCAGCAAAACGTCATCAACGTACTAATTCTTTGATCGTTCCCAATCAATTGTAGATTTTCCACATCATCCACGATTGATGAGCAATTGGAAGCACAAGATGTAGTCCCTGACCTCACCAAACCTCACCAGCAGTCACGATCCACCTTCCAATTTGCACGATTGTCCAATTCTACTCAACGATCCTCATCCACAACCATTCCAAAACGATCCTCATCAATCACGCACAATCGTGGTCAATCAGACAATCATTTCAGCCTGAGTTCTTACATATCCTCGTCAGATCGATCCTCACAGCAACCTGTGAAAACTTCACTGACAGCATTTCATTCTAGACAGCCAGGCCATCGACGTACTTCCTCTGTACCATTGCCCATACTCTCCAACGCTTCTGAGCATGCAGTTGGGAGAAATGTCGTGTTTTGGAGACCTCGCTCCATTGCGACTATGGAGGATATGCCATGGGAAACGCATGGACAACCTATTGAAGCAACAGACATTGATTTGCTCCAATTATTAGTGGGGCAAGCAGTTTTATCAGCCTCTTCATTTACAATATTGTCCATGGAAGAAGAACATGACATTCGATTAGAGTTGAAGCACGTGAATGATCGGATGCAAGTGCTGGAGAACAGGTTGATGCTTGAACGCAAGATCCATGAGGCTGCGTATGCAATGAGCAAGTTGACAACAATGGATGATGTGGCTAAAAAGGGAGCGACAGAGTACTTGTTGACTGCCAGTAAGCGTGCAAATCACCTTGCAACAGAACTGTGGATCTTGTCAAAGAGAAGCAATCATCTTGCACAACGACTACTCCAGCACTCCATCAAAGTATTAGTGCAAGGAGGTGAACTTGGCGTCATTAAAAAGAGAGAAACGCGTCAAACGTTGAATGTAGACTCTATTCAACTAAAAGAGTACATCAAGCTAGCAGATGAACTAAAGGACAAGGTGAATGCAGAGAGAGAACGTGCGGATGCCATGAGCAACATGCTGGAACAAAAAGTGGGAGAAGTGATGAAATTGCGATCAGATTACTCATTGTTTGAGGCAAATATGCTCAATATGCAACAAGAAAACTTGTATTTGAAGGACAAGTTGCATGAGACACATGACAAATTGGAGAGAGCAGAGGAAGGAGGTGATCCACAGGAATTGCGAAATGAGTTGGATGGAAGGAAGCAAGAGTTGATTGTGTTTCAAAAGTTGATTGATGAAATGGAAAGGGAGATTGATGGATTACGCAAGACTGTGAGGGACAAGGAAGCATTGGAGAAGGAAGTGGGTGAATTGCGCAAATCTGTCAAGGACAAGGATGCAGATACGAACGATATACGACTCAAAGTACAACAAACACTGCGAGATGCCATGCTGGAGAAGGAAAAGATGAGGGTGGAAGCACAGGATGCTCAGCGTAGATGTGGTGAATATTTTGATCGTATCCAACAGTTGGAAAAGGAATTGAAGGACAAGCAAAACTCATTGCAAGAGATGAAGCACACAGTCAGTACTACGCGTCAAGTACAGGATGATCAAAAGCAAGCCATGATTGCCAACTTGCAGGGTAAATTAAGGGAAGCCATTGTTGACATTGACGCTATGCAGAACGATCGAAATGAACTGGAAGATGAGTTGAAGAGATTGTTTTACAGTATTCCTAAATTGGGTGTGGATGCCATCAAATCACCTGATGCACCAGACAAGTTCAATGTGGATGCATTCGAAGGCAAGATTCGTGCATTGTTGACGGAAAGGAATGATTTGTTGGATAGAGTTTTATCATTGCAAGGCAAGACTGAATCACTTGCAAGAGATAAGCAAGAAGCAGAGGAGCGTACAAGGGAGGTGGAGACACAAGTGCAAGGAGAGAGGGAGAGAGTGCAAGTCCTCAAAGTTCAGTTGGAAAATGCTCAAAAGGCTCGAGATGGAATGCAGGACACAGAGTCGCTGTTGATTGACCAATTGAGTGAATTGAATGACACTATCGCAACACTTAAACAGGACTTGGATGCTACCAAACAAGCACTGGAACAGGAAAAGGCTAGTGGAGCACAGATGGCAAATCAAGTCAAGGAATTCAAGGAAAAGTTGCAAGTGTCTCAAGATACCGTTGCTCAACTCATAGGGGATTATGAAGCACTTGAACAACTCAAAAACAAGTTGGATCAGTCGCTGGAGCAGAATGATTCGCAGTTGCAAGCACAGTTTAATCAAATTGCAGCTCATGAACAGCAACTAACAAGTGACTTGAAGCGAGAACAGTTGGAGAAGGAGCGACTTTTACGCGATTTGGATACCATCAAGGGTCAGTTGAGAGAGTTGGAGAGCACTCACAAACAAGTGCAGTCTGATGGAAGCAAGGAAAAGAAACAACTGGAACAAGACTTGGATAAATTGAGAGATAAGCTGGATACAGTGGAAACCACGCACAAGCAGTGGCAGTCTGAAGCAGTCAAGGAAAAGCAAATGCTCGTGCGCGACCTTGATGCTCTCAAAGCTCAGTTGGACACTTTAGAAACCAAGCACAAGCAAACAGTCGCCCAATTAGAGGCAGAAAAGGACAACCTCACCACCAAACTTCAATCCCAATTGAACACTGTTGATCAAGATACATCAAAACGCCATGAACTAGATCGCCTCACTCGTGAATTATCCCGTACCAAAGACCTTGTGGACACTGAACGTTCAGCTCACAAAACAGCTCAAGGTCTCCTCAAAAAGGAAGTTGAACAATTGACACTCAAGTTGGAAGATGCTCTCCCTCAAATCTCCCAACTGGACAAACTCCTTGACCACAATCAATACCTCACTCAACAACTCTCCCTTGTCAAAATGCAATTGGTTGAATTCCAAACAGATGCAGAACGTCATGGTTCCACTCCCACCACCAGCAACATTGACAACACTACTCGATACAAGGTTCAGATTGATAATATGAAGCAAGAACGGGATATTTTATTGGTTAATTTGGATGCTTACAAGACAAGAGTGACAGAGTTGGAAGGACAAGTTGTGGCACTTCAGCATGTAACTGGTTATTATTAATGTATATTGTTATAAGCGACTGTATAGGCCCGTGCGTAGTTTCGTATTGGTCCACTAGGTCTATTCCAGTCCATGTTGAGTGCTTGTTGAATCCACCCACGTACTGTGGATTCGTGTAGGGATGGATCTGAGAAAAGTGTGGATAGATCATGGATGGCGTCCTCAATGGCCTTGACCATGCCCACAGCATCCTTGAACAGATAGGCATTGTGGCCCGTGTGCGGTCTGTCCTTGAGAAATTCTCCAAGCCCACCTACACCTGTTGAAATGACTGCTGAACCAAAGAGTAGTGCTTCAGCTGCAACTAATCCAAAGCTCTCCGATTGACTTGGAACAAATGCAAGATCAGCTGCTGCACGAAACAGAGGTCCATAGAGTGTTTGAATGGTCACATTGGATGTAAAGTAAAAGTTGGATGGATGGTCATTTTGTACCTTTTGAATTAGTGCAAGTGGATAGTTGTTTTGTTGTCCAAGTGCCACGAGTTTACTATTCATGGATTCGAGTGTCGATACTGCTTGTGAAAAGGTTTCGAGGCCCTTGAGGTACTGGAATCTTCCAATAAATAGAATAAGAGGTCGATGGATGTCTGATGGACTGAGGAAACCAAGTGAACTGAGTGCCTGTTTTGCTGCTTGTTTACATGTGGCGATGCTACTGGTGGATTCAAGGGATGGATAGGTGAGGTTGTGGTGCTGTAGAATTGAATTGGAAAAGGGATTCAATGCTTCAATGTCGATTCCATTAGAAATGCCAAAGTAGCGACCTTGTTTGGCTTTAGTGTAGAGGTCAGGTAGCATGAGTTCTTTGAGATGAAAGTCCATTTGACCACTAATGAGTTGTTTTGCAGTAGTGTAAGATACAAATGTGGTGACTCGAGAGTAATGCATGCCTAATCCAGTTGGAAAGATGGCATGCCCGTGTTTCCATTGATTAAAAGTGGCTAATTGTACCTGACTGCCATCCAGTGCCTTGAGTAGGTTGACGACAGTGACGCTGTATCGAGGTTCATAAAAGTAATCATGTAACGTAAACACAAATGTTGGTGGGACAAGATTCTTCTGACCAAAGTAAGCAACCCAAGCATTCGTACCACCATGCAAGTGTACAATGTGAGGATGGAGTGGATCCAATTGTTGTAGGTGGTCAATGAGTGCTGCTGTGGCCTTTCCAAAGTACAAATCCTTGATTTCCATATGTAATCCATCCATACAACTGTACAAATCAATCACACGTTCAACACCCTTGAAAGCAAGGTCCAATGGATATGAATTACCAGGCCCAATAAGGTACATGGTGACACTGTGGCCTTGAGGAAAGGTATGGAGTGTTTTGTAAACAGTGAATTCCACCAATGTTAGGCCATAATACGTCATGAAGGGTATGGAGAGTGTTACGAGTGGCTGTATGGTACGCTGTAAGAGCAATGGTTGGTAGAATGGCATAATGACAGACACGTTGAGGGTGGTGAGGCGAGTCAATGCACCAGTCAATGCAGTTACAGCCACTCCCATGCCACCCATGGAAGCCACAGAATACTCTTTGGTCACATGATGTATGTGAGTGCCTTGTGGTAGGGTGGATGCAGCATTCAACAGCGTGTCATTATAAATCAGTGGTGGAAATGACCGATTATGCACCTTGATGGGCTGAGGGGTGTTGATTAAGCTCATGGTCACCAAATAAATACCCTGAGTGAAGATGAGGATGCCTAATCCACCGCATAAATAATGCCACAGTGGATGTCGTCTTTTAGCAGTGTGTCGAGGTGCATAGCCTGCAATGACGCGTCGATCGTGTCGCATTTCTTTTTTTTATATTTTAGAGAGATGCAAGCGTACCTCCCATCCCAACCAAAGTTGCCAAAAACAGCAAATGAACGCGATCATCAAACCAGATTAATCGTCATTTTGGAATCAGCTTCACTTGAAACGTACAAGGTGGGTAAATCAAAAGATGCAAAATACCAATTACTCAATTGTGATGATCATCAAGGTATCCTTAAAAAGATGGGCAGGGAGATTACAGATTCGCGTCCAGATATCACCCATCAGTGCCTATTGACCTTGCTGGATAGTCCTTTGAATAAGGCAGGATTACTTCAAGTATATATTCACACTACAAAGAATGTGTTGATTGAAGTGAACCCACACGTGCGTATACCGCGTACATTCAAGAGATTCTCGGGGTTGATGGTTCAGTTATTGCACAAGTTGAGTATTCGATCAGTTCAAGGGAATGAAAAGCTGTTGCAGGTCATCAAGAACCCAATTACGGACCATTTACCCACCAATTGTAGAAAGTACACGCTTTCATTTGATGCGCCGACCGTTAAAGTGAGTGACTGGGTGCATACGTTAAAGAGTGATGAGCCTGTGGTGTTTGTAGTGGGTGCATTGGCTCACGGCAAGGATGATTTTGGAGATGACTATGTGGATGAGAAAATTGGTATTAGCAAATATCCATTGAGTGCAAGTGTGGTATGTGGTAAGTTGTGCAATGCATTTGAAGACTTGTGGAATGTGCTCTAAGTTTATTGGGAAAAGGATAAAATAACGCGTTCAACTGTTGCTGTGTTGGTGGTTGCAAGTGTTTGAAAGTGGTAAGAGGGGGCGACCTGTTTTGCACGCTCTTTAAAAGTGTAGACATCACCTGAGCATCCAAAGTAAACGAGTTTGCTGGCAAGTAGGAGGCGTCCATTGGGTTTAAGGAGTGAGGTGACTGCTGATAGGAATGCAGTGTGGTAAGCTTCATTGTAAAGGACTTCAGAGGCAAGGATGAGGTCATAACTATGAGGAGGGGCGACATTGTGTAATGAGGACCAGTCACCAGAATAAAAGGATACTTTGTGACTGAGTGACTCTTTGAACTGATCAATGTGCTCAACTTGAAGGATACCAGGCTCACTGATTTGCATCCATTGAACGTAGAGATTGGGTAAAGTGACCCATCGGAGTACATG
Source organism: Acaulopage tetraceros (assembly GCA_004114255.1). Taxonomy (NCBI): domain Eukaryota; kingdom Fungi; phylum Zoopagomycota; class Zoopagomycetes; order Zoopagales; family Zoopagaceae; genus Acaulopage; species Acaulopage tetraceros. The sequence continues at coordinate 37,194 of QZWU01000067.1, forward strand.
TTGATTGTAATCTTGCAGATCCACTTGAGCCACCTTGTTCAACAGTGTGAGGCTAGGAAGAGCAGCACCACAGCCTAATTCAAGGACACGTGACTCCTTTGCAAGTCCCAATTCATCCATGTGGTCCTTTAAATAGGCAGCAAGGTCCAATGCACCTTCCCATGTCTTGAATCCACCCTCATAAACCCCTTGTACCACATCGGACTTTTCTGTCCATTCCAGCACATCATCCATCTGATGCTGAATCATTTGGAACTTGACATCAGCAAACTCTCGCTTAAATAGGTTGACAGAAGGCACGTGTTCAACGTGAATCTCTTCAACGGGAAAGGTGCTCAGTAAATCATCCCATTCGTGTCGTACTGCATTCTGACGCGTCTCTTCCATTTCCACTTGGTCTTTTGGCACAGTGGAGGGCTCGTCATAGAAATTAAAACTGAAATTCATCTCTCTCTCTCTTTTACACAAAAAAAATGTCAGATTCTGATAGTGATCAAGAACTTGCCTTGGAATTAGCTGCATTGCAAACAAGTGTAAAAGCACCAACGCGCACTCTAGTCAACAACAAGGTAACTTTGCACCTTTTAACGCGTCAATTCTATAGGAATCCCTGCTTGCACTTGTGCAACAATTATCCTCCAACGACGATTTCCCACAACATCTCTCCTTGACATGTCCTGAACCCTTTGAATCTGACATCCACAATGATCTTGAACGTGAATTAGGCTTTTATAGGCAATCACTCGCATCCATCAAAGAAGCGCGTCAATTATGCAAACATTCAAATGTAGCATTTACGCGTCCAGATGACTACTTTGCAGAAATGTTAAAGACAGATGGACACATGCAAAAGATTAAGCAAAAGTTATTAGAAGAAACGCAGTCCTTGAAGGCGAGTGAGGAAGCAAAGAAGAAGAGAGAGGCTAAAAAGTTTGGCAAGAAGGTTCAAGTACAAAAAGAGTTGGATAAGCACAAGAGAAAGGCTGAGGAAATGGACAAGATTAGTGAATTTAAAAAGAAGCGAAAAGGTCAAGAGTTGGTGGATGACCATGAGATGGATTTTGATGTGGAAGTGAAGGATGCGGTGGAAGAGTCCAAGGAAAGGAAGAAAAAGTACACTAGTGGCAAGAGTGTTGGCAAAAAGAAGGCGCCTGCAAAGAGACCTGGAAAGGCAACGAGGCAACAAAAGCGTAAACGATAAAGTAACGGTGTCTGAAGCACGCGTTTTGATCATCGCCTTTTTTCGACATGTGGCCATTAAGTCGTTCATCCAACCCAGAAGACCACGTGTTTGACTCTCAGCAATCCAATTCACAGGATGATGATGAATTTGCAAATGATGATCTGGAAGATCTTTACAGCATCACCACTTCCCATCACCCCTCATCTCATCTATTTAGGTGAAGAAGATTCAGGAACCGAGTCTGTTTCTTGGATCGGATGGTTCTGTTCCCTCAGTGGCCATGACCTTTTCTGTGAGATTCCTGAAGATTATATTGAGGACGATTTCAACTTGACTGGCCTCTCTAGCCTCGTTCCATTCTACAAAGAAGCCCTTGAATTGATTCTTGACCTTGAACCTGATGATGAAGAAGTGCTCAAGCAGGCTGATGTGGAGACTTCTGCAGAGTTACTTTATGGACTGATTCATCAACGGTACATTTTGACTAGACAGGGACAGAATGCCATGTATGACAAGTATGATGCAGGATTATTTGGACATTGTCCGAGGTATTTGTGCAGAAATGCGTTCATGCTGCCATGTGGGTTGAACGATCAAGTCGGAGTGGATGTGGTGAGATTTTATTGCCCTAGTTGTAGGGATGTGTATTATCCATCAAGTTCAAGGTATTCCAGTGTGGATGGCGCCTTTTTTGGTACCACTTTTACGCATTTGTTCTTGCTGGCTTTTCCTGATTTGAACAAGTATCCTGCGCCAGGGTACCAAGTGTATACGCCACGGGTGTTTGGATTCAAGGTGAATGAAAAGAGTGCAAGTGGTCAGAGGATGAGGTGGTTGAGGACGAGGTTTGATGCAGATGGACAAGAGATTGTAAAGAAGACAGCAGTGAATGGAGCCAATGAACAGCGAGTTTAATGTTTGGTCAGTATACTGCACACGATTACACAACTATGTAAAAGGTGTCCTTTTAGACCAGAGGATTGATTTAGCACTCTTTTGTGAAGGCCTCTTGAGCACATGGGTGGGGAGGTAGTCAGAGGACAATAAGGGTGCAAATGAGGCGATTAGAGTTGTGAGAATTGCAGTGGATGTTGACTGGATGTTCCACTGTAGTAGAGCTTTTCTTCAAATTTGAAATCTCTGGGTGTTGGCAAGTCTACTTGAAAGGTCCATCTGCCTTCTGTGACAGCTCCTTGTTCTTTTGGTACAAGTGGAATCATGTTACTGAGTGGAGGTCGATGATGGTGTTGGATGGGTGGTTCAGCAATGGTCGTGGGCTTTTTGTTTCGTGGTGGAGGTGGAGGTGGGGGCTTTTTAGAGACCATTGTGCTAGCAGGACGCTCTACTGTGGTTGCTGGACGTTTTGGTAAAGGTGGCGGAGGTTTCCTTGCAGGTGGAGGTGGAGCTCGTGCAGTAGGCTGAGGGGGTGGTGGTGCACGCGTAGTAGGTTGTGGTGGTGGAGGCGCCCTTGTTGTGGGTTGAGGGGGTGGTGCACGCACAGGTGGTTTAGCCACTGTGGTCGCGGCAGCAGCAGTGGTGGTGGTGGTAGGTACTCCACCTGGTCGATGTTTCAACTGAGGGATTCCATTAGCAAATAATCCCCCTACACCTCCTACACCCGCTGTGGATGGTTTAGCAACAGCTGGTTTGGCCATTGGAGGTGGATTAGATCCTTCACCCAAAATACCTAATCAATCATCAACAACCACAAAAGTAGAGATGCGTGCGTCCTCCTACAGATGATGACGATCGATCATTTGTTTCTGTATGTTTTAATTTCTTTCCCTTTTGAATCTGTTCAAGAAGGCTGGAATTCATAATTGTGTGAGAAGGTTTACTTGTGACTGCTATGGTGCCAAGCCTACCTCACCATCGCATTGATGTCGACCACTTCTTTAGGGGCACTGCTACTCAGCACGATTGGAAACTTGTCCTGTACCCCTACGTCATCTTCTATTCGAATGCCCATGCCTTGAAAGTGCTTGGGGTACTTGTCGGACTTTGGTACATATACTCCTGGTTCAATGGTGACTGCCATGCCTGATTGAAGTGGAATGTTCCGACTGATGCTGGGAGTATCATGGACATCCAATCCAATGTAATGGCCAATGTGGTGAGGGTAGAGGACAGAGTGAATATCGTAGAGTGAGGCATCCAGCCCGATATTGAGCAACTCTTGATGGAGATGCTTGACGGATTCTTGATGAATGGACTCTAATGAGTGACCACCGGATACATTGCACTTGTTGATACTGGCCTTTTGTACATTGAGGACTGCTTGATAGAGGTCTTGTTGTGGTTGTGAAAAGGTGGAATAAATTGGCCATGTACGGCTGATATCACTCACATAGCCACCAACCATGGCACCAGCATCCACAAGGAGCAGTTGGTTCCTTTTGAGGATTTGATTGTTGTTGACGTAATGTAGAATGAGTGCATTGGATCCACTGGCAACCACAGGCACATAGGCTAATTTAGAAGCACCTTCAAGGGTGATGCGGTGATTCAATAGTGACTGTACTGCTGCTTCAGTCTCTAGTGAGTGCATGTGCTTCATGGTGTGAATCATGGCTCTTCCCATGGCATCACCTGCTCGCTTCATCAGAGCTTGTTCTGCTGTGGATTTAATCAAGCGTGCTTGCTCCACATGTGGTGATAGTTTGGATAACTGCGGATAGTGTGACTGATAGGTCTCCAAGAGTGTTTTGGATTGAAAGTGGTTGGGGTCTTGTGGCTGATCCATAAAGACACGATCAACGCGTGTGAATAATTTGCTTAATTCAGTTGAAAATGCAGAGTTGATTTTGGCATCCGTAGCACCAAATACGCTGATTGCTGCAGATGTGCTCGTACGAACACCTTCCCATTGCTCAGACTGTGGGTTGGATGGTTGCACAAAGAGTGTAAAAGTGTCTTGATTGGCCTGACGCTCCAAGATCAAGGCAGTATCCGGCTCATCCAATCCACAATAATAAAAGAAATTAGTGGCTTGTTGAAAGGGATAAAAGATGTTTTGAGTTGCATAGCGCGTGGAATATCCAGTCAAAACGAGTGCAAATGAAGATGATTTGTGTTGAGATTGAATGTCATCAAGTAATCGAGATCGTCTGGACGCGTATTCACTTAATGTGATGCCGGGTGTCAAATCACCTCGAGTGATGAGGTGAGGATGCGTTAGGTGAGTGGGCTGTCCACATTTCACTTTTGTAGTCAATCTGCGAAACATGCTTGTGGCTGCCTTTTTATTCCACCAACTTATGTCCTTTTCCCTTGAATTTCCCATGACTGATGGGTAATAAACTCGTCATCCTTTTGTACCTGTCACTGTCCTTCACTACATGTAGTATCCAAGCATTTTCCATATTACTAAATACTTCTGTGGACGGCACTATTCTATCCAGATGGTTGAATGCATACAGCCAACCCACCACCAATGCACACAAATGTCCAAGCAAAGAAGTGTTGGGCATGAAGAGTGTGATGGTGATGCTAATACATGCAAATAAAATGACTAATTGTTTCCTTTGCACATCCACCAAATGTTTGGCATAATAAACTAGGCAAGACAAGTACAATCCACTGGACCCAATGACTGTTGGAATGCTTGGAATCCATCCTATCAAGAGCAGTAGTGAGCCGATGAGCAAATATAGCACTGCAGTACACCCTGACCATACTATCAGCACAATGTAGGTAGATGGAAGGGAATAAAGCGTGGTTTCCAATGCAGTGAGTAGAGGCACAAGTGCCATAGTGTTGAAGAGCACATGCCATACATTGGCATGGACAAAAGGATAAAGGAATAATCGAAAGATGTGTCCACGTGTAATGACGCGTTCATCTAGTCCAAATAAATCATTGCAGTCCATTGACGCGTCTAAAAAGTGGCATGTGAGATTGATGACGTGGCATGTGAGGATGGTGGTGGTGATGGTGATGGTTGCTAGTGGAATTTTCATCTTGTGAAATATGGAATCACAGCCAAATGAAATTGAATTGGCAGTTTCCAATCGCCTTGCAGTGGAAGAGGCTTACATCAAACGACTCCTAGTCCAAGTCAACAAGTGGATTCAACCATCCCTAGCAGACCCAACCATCCTACCACCTGCACAGCAACTACAATTCTTGACTATTTTGGTGCAAGAAGTGAACATCTTTTCACAACAATCACTCTTGCAGTATCAAGTAGCCGAACAAGAAATCCTGCAGATAAATCAGGCACAATTGGACGTGCAGGGTCGTTTGGATGACGCCAAGGCGAATTTAGCACAGTTGCAAGAACAACTCGTTTTTGCTCAAGTAGTCCGTCAACAAAAGATGGAATACGATCAATTAGCAGCAAAGATAAGACAATTGCCATCACGTGAGGAATCCTTGGAACAATTGGAGCAAATTAAGCGGGATATTGCGACGCATGAACAGGATGAAGAATTACACGAATTCCGCCTTGCTAATCGCAAGTCCATCTTTTTACCAGTACTCAAAGCACAGATGGATGCTGTGAGTGCTCTTGCAAAGGCTGATGAACTGGGTCAGATGGAATCCATGGAAGAAGGAGGTGTAGTGGAGAGTGATGAAGAATCAGAGCAACCAGTTTTAGCGGATTTAAAGGAAGAGGAAGAGGAAGAAGAGGAAGAAGGAATGATTCATGATTAGTTCTCATCATCATCATCTTGTTTTACACGCTTAGTAGCGCCCCCTTGTTTTCGTTCACGCTTTTTTCGTGCTTTTGGCTTATTTTGAGGCTCAACTGGTTCTGGAATGTCCTTTACGAGCTCCTTTAGAAAGTCAAACCGTTCAATAGTGTTGACAGTGTGTTTGAGGTGATGTTGGGCTATTTTGGAGGATTCCACAAGTGTTGCTTGATTACAGACTTCCTGGACGAGATTGGTGAGGAACAATTCCACTGCTTTTGAAATGAGGACAGGCGTTGCTTGATTCATCTTGCCTACATCCTCATCGAGCTGCATAATCTTTTTAATTCGTGCTACTGGGAACGCAGTCTTGTATTTTTTGGATTGCATGAAGATTAAAATTACACATAAACACGCTGTGCACCAATTGGTCATGATGGGAGAGGATGTGGTAGTCAAGAAGGTAAGGATGGAGGAGGTGATGAGAACGAGGCAAGTTCAACATCAAAATGTGGTGCAGGTATTGAACTGTATGCAGACTACAATTGGACTTTTTATGGTGATGCCAAAGTACAAGACGGACATGTTGGAGATTTCACGCGTTGCAAGGCCACTTGCACCTGCAGCAATTGTGTCTATTGCTCATGATATTCTGAGTGGATTGAGCCATTTGCACTTGCATGGATGGTGTCATGGGGACCTCACACCTTCCAACATTTTGTGGGATGGACATTATGCAATTCTGAGTGATTTTGGTGCATCAGTGGACCCTGAGCAATTTGCTACATTTTGGTACAGTTCACCTGAAAAGTTGAGTGGACAAATTCCAATGGATGTTACTGCATGTGACATGTGGGCATGTGGATGCGTACTTGCAGAATTGGTGATGGGAAGAGCACCTTTTAGAACAGAATATGAGCAAGAGGAGGATCCAGGTGAATTGGCACAACTGTTGGCTATTTACAATGTATTGGGAACGCCACCACAGCAACAGTTTAGTGAATTGGAGTTTGATGTAGTGGAATCCACGCCTGTAGAGAGCATCATAGTGGGCATGCAATCAAATATGCTTCAAGTGGTACAGGGATGTTGGCGCTATGAAGTACAAGCAAGGTTGACTGCTCAGCAAGCACTCATTTTACTACCTCCACGCACAACAATTCCATCAGAGTGGAAAGAACATGTCAACAGCCTTCCACTTGACTCATGGGCACCTGTACAACCCTTCTTTATTGAACAATCGAACTGAATTGAGTCCTCAAATCACTGTAAACACTTGGTTTTCTTGCATGCTTGAAGGTAAATCCAACAAATGCATGTCTCAATGCAGGCACTTGGTCACTTTCCATTTCATCAATGCGTTGATACTTGTCCATTACTTGTTTGTACAATTGCAAATCTTGCTCATTACTAAAATCATCAAAGTAGTGCGTGTCCAAGATGTCGTTCAACTTTGGAATAAAGGGAGGTACAACTTTTTGCCTAATCACTTGCTCATCCCACTCCATTCCATCAAAAAAGGCGTGTTGTTTGGCTTGAAGGGCTGAGGCAATGCGTTCGTGTGCTTCCATGAGCATTTTAAGAATGAAATCCCATGCAGTGTCTGTTAAATTGTCATTGGCAGCCTGAACATCAAACTCTGGTCGATCCAACACATCCCTCCAATAAACCACATTCTCCCAAACTTGCTCTGAATCTTCAGCTGTGAAGGGTGGATATCCTGCAAAGAATTCATAAATGATGCATCCAAGTGACCAATAATCCACGTTACCATTGTACTCTAATCCAGAAAGAATCTCTGGTGCCATGTAATCAGGTGAGCCCACTAGTGAGTAGGAGCGTGCTTGCTGCTTCATGAGGGTCTTGTGGAGCGTTCGTAATTCCATGGAAGGCCTTTTGATAATATTAGTATGCATCTTTTGCCTCATACTGGCCACCTTGGCAGGATCAAGGCTTCCTTTGCTCAATCCAAAGTCTGTCAGTTTGATGTGTCCTTGTGCATCCACCAAAAAGTTTTCTGGTTTCAAATCCCTGTGGATAAATCCAAGTTGATGAAGGGCATCAGTGGCTAGAATCATTTCCAATGCATAAAACTTGATGTGTTTCTCCAACAAAATGCCAGAATTGTTCATCAACGTGCGTAAATCGCCACCTGGAATGTACTCCATTGCTAAATATACAAAATGTGCATCTTGAAAGGCATAAAACAACTTGACCAACCAATCAGAACGTGTGGCTGTGAGTACGTCCCTTTCAGTGAGGATGTGGTGCACTTCATGCATCTTGGCAAGCATTTGTTTGTTCATACGCTTCAATGCACAGAATTCGCTTGTATCCTGCTTTTTAGCAAGGAAAACTTGCCCATAACCCCCTTGACCGATTTGAGTAAGGATGCTAAAGTGCTGTACGTTGACACGTGTCCTCCTTCTACGTAGATGAGCACGTTCTTTCCCAGCATGACGTTTCAATTGATTGGCGAGTTGATCAGGTGGTAAATGTTGATGTTGTGACTGAAATCGATCCAACCGATCTTGCCTGCTGCCCAAATATCCAAATAGTTCATAATAATAATCAAAAAAGTAAATGGCAGTGGCTTGTGCTTTGCGTTTGGTTGAATCTGAAATGTTCATAAAAAGGAGTTTATTCAGACTTTTTGTCATGTGCTGCAATAGGCAGCTTGTGCCTTCTGCACTAATGCTGAAGAATAGCCAACTGCGATTTTACAGAGACCAATTCTCCCATGAACAGTTACGAGAAGTACCACAATCACTGGGCTTGCTGCACTGGCGGTCTGAAACGAGGAGAGCGTTCACCATTGTTTGCATTCCTATGCATAAACACTGCCCTAATATTCCTTGCTGCATTCACATCACGATTCCAGAGTCTCCAATGGTGTTACATTGCTTGAGGCCCCATCTTTGTGTTTGCTATGAAGTAAAGGTTGTACAGTGATACTTTAGAGTAGTCACCTTGAGAGACTATACTCAGTTGTTGGTCCATCTAAAAAAGACATCCTATCAAGATGGTCAGCATAAATGCAGTTTAATTAGTATGGCCATATTTTAAGGAATGCTGCTTGACTTATTCCTATTATCAAATCAGTTGCGCAACCTCTGCAATTCCTCCAACATGGCTTGCCTGGTACTTTCAGCCAAAGCACCAATATCCTCCACCTTTACATCTGTAGTAGGAATGGGCTTGAGTATTTTGACATACACCGTACCACCAGGATACACCTTCTTCTTGCGATCATAAACAGCGGGATCGTAGGGAGAAATAACTACTGGAATGATGGGTACACCCGCTTGCTGAGCCAAATGGAAGGCTCCTTTCTTGAATGGAAGCAATTGATCACCCAATCTGGACCGAGTGCCTTCAGGAAACACCACCAATGACAAATTCTCACTCTTAATCTGCTCCACAGCTGACTGGCTTGCCTGCATGGCCTTTCCATGATGCTTTCGATCCACAAAAATGCTTTTACCCAACCATAAAGCAATTCCAATCAAAGGGTAAAACTTGAAGGCCTTCTTCACCATGGCAGTCCAACCATCCTGACAAATACCAGCGATAACGAGGATATCCAACATAGATTGGTGATTAGCGACAAAGATGGCAGGTCCTGCGTGCAAGTACTCTTCACCTTCAGTCACCTTGACTTGAACACCAATCACGCGACTGCAAGTGTAATAATAAAATCGCCCAAAATGACGGTTGATGGTCCTTCTTTTTCCCAATGCAAACATGATGAAGGCCATGATGATGCCATAAAGACCAGTTGCAATGATGAATAAAATAGAAATGGCTTGTTTGTAATAGTATTGGGTGTATTTGGACCGTGAGAGGATGAGGTGACCTGCGAGAACGGAAATTGGCACAATCATCTTTTTTTTCAAAAGGAAAACAAAATGGACACGATCGAGTTGCAGGATGTGGCACAGGATGGCATCACACGCGTATGTTTTGCACCACAAGATGCGCATCAATTGATTGCGTCATCCTGGGATAAAAGTGTCAAATGTTACAATGTAGCCACAAATACTACGCTCAACACATTTATGCACCCTGCAGCTGTGCTGGATTGCTGCTATGGTGAAGATGGTGCAGTGGTGGCTTCAGCATGTTTGGATGGACAGATTAGGCTACATGGCATGGATCAAAGGGCTCTGATGGTGCTTGGTTCCCATGAAGAAGGTGCTAAATCCATCAATTACAATAGTCAGCATGGCCTGTATTGCTCTGGTGGTTGGGACAAGACTGTAAAGCTTTTTGATGCCAAATCACCTCAACCTCAAGTGGCACAGTTGAATGTGGGTGAAAAAGTGTTTTGTCAGGATAGTGTGAGGGATCAACATCGTCTCATTGTAGGGTGTGCAAGACGCATCATCCTCGTTTACGACCTCAGAAAGACCTCTGAACCAGAACAGACGCGTGAAAGCAGTCTCAAATTCCAGACACGATCACTTGCCTGCATGTTGAATGGTGAGGGATTTGTGAGTGCAAGTGTAGAGGGACGCGTTGCTGTGGACTATTTTGACTTGAGTGCTTCGATACAGGCTAAAAAGTACGCGTTCAAGTGTCATCGAGTGATGGTGGAAGGTCAGGACACGGCGTATCCTGTGAATGCATTGGCCTTTCATCCTGTACACCACACATTTGCATCTGGTGGTGGAGATGGTACAATCAACATGTGGGATGGAGTACACAAGAAGCGTATCAAACAGTTTCCTCGATATCCAACTTCGATTGCATCTATTTCGTTCAATAGTGATGGCAAGTTGATGGCAGTGGCTGCTTCCTATACTTTTGAAGAGGGTGAAAAGGACGCTCCTCCTGATGCGATTTTAATCAAGACATTGAGTGATGGTGACACACGGCCAAAGAGACAGGGATAAAGATACTTTACTGCAAATAAATACATCAAAAGTGAGAAGAGATTCTATGAGAGAAGAGAGGCCACGCTCATCTTGAGAGGTCTATTTTCTGGTGGAGGAGTAGCAGGTGGCTGAGGTTGCTTCACGACTGGTACTGGCGGTTCCTGTTTCTTGGGAGGACGGTAAATGTGCGTCTGTAGTGGCTTACCATCCTTGGAGAAGCGTGTTTCAATAAACGTGTACTCCTTTTTACCATAGGGGTGCATTCTATGTTTTGACTTTTGTTTATGGAGTGATTGTGATGGTGGTGACGGTGGTGACAGTGATGCAGCTGTGCAGCACGGTGAAGTACAGGGGGATGGCGTAGTGGCATAATAAAAAGTGGAAGCGTACATGCGGAGTGTGAGAGTTGCAGGATTTTCAGAGAGAGAGAGAGAGAAAAGTGGTGGCTTATTAATAATGCGATGTGGTGCCAGTCGTATATTGAAAGTGCTCATTGATTGGTTCATCGACTTACGCAGACTCGTGTGCCTAGATTTCTCTTCCACTTTTGGTAGGGGGACATATGATGGCATGCGGGACTGATGGAGCTCCAT
>QZWU01000068.1:0-48312 GCA_004114255.1 Acaulopage tetraceros
AATATGATTCACCTTGGATAACCATTGGAAAGTTGACCAGAAATCATCGCTCGATTCCATGAAAGGTAGTTGATGCTTTGCATGATACACGTACTTGACGTACATTTGCTTACCAATATACACATTCCATGGCCAATGAGCATATTTTGCATCGGGAAAGGATCGACGAAAATGATTTGCGAGACTGATTTCATTTTTGTCGGTGAGCTTGAACGAGTTTGGGGACAAAATGCTTTGTTGATAAGCCTTGGTTTGCCCCTAATAATAATTAAAGTAGGTTTCAATAGACATACAAATGCATTGGGCTTGAATTCATGAAATTCAGGGTATGGGGTACTATTAATAGATTCTCTTCTCTCCTTGATGGTTGTAAAAGCTGTGAGCTTCATTCTTTTTGGTGGAGGTGTGTCATACTTGTCAAATTCAGGTGAGAGTGCTTGTGTCATGACCACGCTACTGTCCGCTTTGCGTTTGAGTGGTTTTTCAGAGTTCTCTTCAATGGCAGCAGAGACTGCGTTGGCAGTTGGGATGACTGTTACAATTTGTGATGTGCATTGAGGTTTGGCCACTTGTTGTCCCTCCTGCTCACATCCACACTTATTGCCAACCACGGTAAGAGTACGTTGTGGTCGCATGGCTGCCTTTCGGCCTTTCCCGTTCAAAGCCCGCTTAAATGAAAGCACAGCAGAATTGCATCGTGATCGTTTGGAACGCATTTGCTCATTGTCCACCTCCAATGCGCGCTTCCTGGTAACTTTGGTAGGTGAAGGAGTACATCGTGACCGCTTATTTGACTGTTGTTCCTTCTGACCCAATCCGCGCTTCAAAGAAACCATGGCAATCTCTCCATCAATGTCCATTGGCTCAACTCCATCCGACAACACAGAATCCATGCTGCAATCTTCCATGGACGCGTAGCCTTCATCTTCACTACAACGTTCAACAAACACAATAGTCAAGTCCTTACAAAGACATGTCGGAATGACTGTAACCTAGCAACATGTCCGCAACTGAGGATTCATAGCCTTCGAGTTTCCTACTAATTTAGTACATCCTAATATTAGACACCGTACGGTGAGTTTTCAACGTGTTTCTGCAAGTGGGAACGAAAGTCCTGCAATCTCCACGCATATTCCTGAATGTGATGCTCATCCTGAGTTTGGATCACTTTAAGCATATTCATCCCAAATAAATAAATGTCCATCCAAATTTTATCGTCGTGGAATCCAATAATGAGAATAAGGTCCATGACGAGGATCGTGTCAACAGCGATCCACTCTGTCATCAATTCCGGTGAGGGGATCATCATCCTTTGGAGATATTCTAGTACAACTCTAAAGTAACTGAATGCTGCTTCAACCCATGGCTTCAGAGATTCAGGCGCAACTGCTTTCCTCTCTTCCAGGCCCGCTAATAGTCTTTTTTGATTTTCTCTGATCAAGGAATAATGCATCTTGTTCAGAGTGGAATGGGAGTTACACAGACGTCGTTACACTATCCTCACTCTTTAGCCCATCATCCTTCAAGCAAGGCTGCCATGACCGTCTATCTCTTGACATTGGTGATTTGGTACATACAGCTTTATTCAACCAAGCTGTCCATCTAGATCACTGTCTATAAGGTTCCTCCTTCTACTCTTCTGTCTTGGCAACCAAAGTGCAGGTGTACCACTGTAGAAGCAGTGGATGTTCCTACCACCACCCCCTCAATAGACACCACTGTAAAATGTTTTCTCGTTTTCACAAAATTCTCATGAAGTCCTTCATCCCAATCTCTGCTGATTCCCACTTTTCCCTCAACAACATTCCCTTTGGAATCTTTTCAACTGCCACTTCTGGTCCACGCGTAGGCACGGCCATTGGTGATCAAGTTCTCGATCTCTCCGCACTTGCTTCATCAGACCTTCTCAATCTCGAGGCTCATCCCACCTTCAATCCAACTGCTGTCTTCTCCTCCCACTCGCTTAATGCGTTCATGGCATGTGGTCGTCCAGTTTGGCGTGCAACTCGTACCCTCATCCAATCTCTCCTGTCTGAATCCAATTCAACTCTCCCTTCCCACGCCAATTATTCCACCTTTTTCCACCCTCAGGATAGTGTGAGGATGCACTTGCCTGCTGAAATTGGAGATTACACTGATTTCTACGCGTCTCGTGAACATGCGACAAACGTGGGAATCATGTTTCGTGGCAAGGAAAATGCACTCATGCCCAATTGGCTTCACCTTCCTGTCGGTTATCATGGACGCGCTTCTTCCATTGTGGTGAGCGGTACGGATCTCGTACGCCCTTGTGGTCAACGTACTATCGTTAAAGGCAATCCTCCTGAATATGGACCAAGTTTGCGCATCGATTATGAAATGGAAATGGCTGCTTTAATTGGTGTTGGAAATCCACTTGGAACGCGTATTTCAGTTCAAAATGCAGATGAACACATTTTTGGATTGGTTTTGATGAATGATTGGAGTGCGAGAGATATTCAGGCATGGGAATATGTGCCATTGGGTCCATTTTTAGGCAAGAACTTTGGTACAAGTGTTTCTGCATGGGTAGTGACGTTGGATGCATTGGAACCGTTTTTGAGGGATCAACCTGCTCAGGATCCTGTGCCCTTGGAGTATTTGAGGGATAGCACGGCTGGTGGATACGATATTGAATTGCAAGTGTCATTGAAACCTCAGGAAGGTGAATCCACCGTTTTGACCAAGACTAATATCAAGCACATGTATTGGACGTTTAGACAACAGTTGGCTCATCACACCGTCAATGGGTGTAATATGCGCACGGGTGATTTGATTGGAAGTGGTACGATTAGTGGACCCACTGAAGAGTCTTTTGGAAGTATGCTGGAGTTGTGTTGGGCAGGACAAAAGGAAATCAAGTTGAATAATGGAGCCACTAGAAAGTTTATTCAAGATCATGATGAAATCGAAATGAGTGGGTATTGCCAAGGTGAAGGATACAGAGTTGGATTTGGAGAGGTCAAGGGCAAGATCTTACCTGCCAAGGAGTAATGGTCAGAACAAGAGTAAAGCCTTGTTACTGTTGACATTGATAAAATGTATCCTGTAAACCCATGAGAAAAGAGTCTGGACCATAAGGATTGGTGCCTGGGAGGAGAGTAAAGCCTTGCTTGCACCACCACGCCTGGCTGTTATTGACACTGATAAGTTGGATGGAGGCATAGCCATGGGATTGTGCATGATGGCTAATGTAAGACAACAAGAGGCGACCTAATCCTTTACCTTGATAACTTGGATCCACCGCAAGGTCATGAATGAAATACCCATCACCCTGATGAGGAGTGTGCATGGAGTGAAGGCAAGGTGGTCCATTGGCAATAGTGTAAGGATGAGAGAGGATATAGGCAACAACTACTTGACTTTCCAACACCACAAGACATCCCTGTGGATAACCTGTCACCTTGTCCAAGAGCACATCCTCAGACTCGTGGTACTCTTTGTTCTTGTACACTTTACATTGAAGTGCATACATTTGAGGCACATGAGACGCGTCACACTCCATAAATTCACGTGACCACTTCAATGTCAGATATTGAATCACAACCTTCAACTCCACCACGAGAACCAACGCCACCACCACCAGCACCAATCACCTCACAATTCCCTCAAGATCAAATTGAAACCTTCATCAAACAACATGCGACCCAAGTATTCAAACACACCAAATACCAACACTCTAAATTATCAGAATGGAATCAATTGATCTGCAATCTGTGCCTTCAATCTCTCGTTAACTTACAAGCATCCAATTACAAGTACATGATTAGTTGTACTATTATGCAAAAGGGTAATTCAGGCGTACATGCAGCCACGTGTTGCTATTGGGATGCAGGACATGATGGAGTTGCTAGTTATCAGTATGAGAATGATAGCATGTATGCTTTAATTAACGTGTATGGCATTGCAGTCTAGTAAATGACGTGATTCAAGTGGAGTTTCTAGAGTGCATGTGAGCATTGACACGTTCTTGGAGGGTCTGAGGTGACTGTATGTCCTTAGGAGGAGGTGGGAGATGTGGCTAAGTGGCATTAGAGGCGCATATAGTGCGCATATACTGGTGAAGGGGGCAAGTTGGAGGTTTGATATTTTTTTGCAAAGAATTCCTTTTGTTTTGTAACAATTGGCTTGGTTCTAGAAGGGTTGGAGGAGGCATGTAGTGGGAGTACTTTTGCCTTGTCCAATTCATAGTAGTAGAAAAAGAGTAATAAATTCATAATAAATTTATCTAGACACTCTTTTGCATAATTTCCATTAATCTCTTCACTCCCAACAACCACTGCCCTTCTGTATCATAATAATGCTGCATCAACTCCAAATGCACACTGGCTGCCACACCAAAATCCTTGGCCTTTAATGCAAGTACAAGTTTACTCAGTAGAATTTGACATTCTCCATCCAATTCATCATTCTTGAGGCGCTCATGAAGTACCAACAGTCTCTTGTGACTATCTGCAAGTATTTTGGTGGTCATGGGTGACGTGGCAGTTGTACTCGTACACAATTGTACCAATTCGTCTAATTGATTAGCCAATGATTCCTTATCAACAGTGATTAGAGGCGATGCAGTACGTTTAAATACGTTGGTAGGTGGATCGTTCCAGTGTCCATTAGCAGCGTGGTGCACATTTCCATTAAAATTTTTGTAATCCATTTTATAAAAAAAGATGAATGTGATTAGACTACGCGTCATCAACCTTCCCAAATTCATCACGGGAGCAGCTGTTAAAAAGATTGTTCAAGGTGCACTCACTCAGCGCGAGATGTCCGTTCCTATTGATGAATGCAAGATTAAAAAGGCGCCTGATTGGACACACGCGTTCATCACTGTTCCTTCAGTTGAAATCAAAACACTCCTCATGACTGCGCTTGATGGTTACGAGCACAAAAAAAAGCAGTTGGCATGTGAAGATGCAGATTTTTCACAGCAAGATCGTAACGATGAATTTGAGAGGAAGCGTGCACGGTTGGAAAAGGATGCAGTGGAAGATACACGTACGCCAAGTGAACGATTGGCTGATCAAGTGACTCCATTACACAAATTGACCTATGAGGAACAGTTGTTTAGTAAGCAGCAATCGACAACTGCTGCTTTGGTCAATGTATTGAGTCAATTGATTAAAACGAAGGGATTGGATCAAGAGGCGTGGAAACAGATTGGTTGGGCAAGGAACAAGAAGCAGCCATGTGACATGCAGGCCATCATCCCATCTCCTGTGGTTGAAGGATATCGTACAAAGACTGAATTTACTATTGGGTATTGTCAGGCTGAACCTGCGCAAGAAGCGGCGACTGTTGGATTTCTTTTGGGCAATTTCAGGGATGGATTGACAACTGTGTTTGAACCTACAGACACACTCCACATTCCACAAGTTGCAAAGGATATTGCGAGCAAGTTGCAAGAGTATGTGCGAGCAAGTAGGCACGCAGTGTATGATCGTGTCAACAAAGTGGGAGTATGGCGTGGTTGTATGGTGAGAAATACGACGACGGATCAAGTGATGATTGTGGTACAGTTTAGATCCGTTGACCTCAGTGAAGGTGACATTGCAGCCATCAAACAAGATTTGATTGCCTTGTTCAATGTCACTACACTTTACATTCAGCAGTGGAATGGAGATTCTAACGGTATTACAGACAGTGTTCCAATGGAATGTATTCATGGCCCTGGAACCATTACGCAACCACTCCTTGGCTACTCGTTTCAAATCTCACCAACTTCCTTCTTTCAAGTCAACATTCCAGCCACAGAATTACTTTATAGCAAATGTGGTGAATGGGCACGTGATACTCTCGATGATGTTGTCTTGCTTGATTTGTGTTGTGGTACAGGCACCATTGGCATCACTCTTTCTAAATATGTAAACAAAGTGATTGGAGTGGAGATGGTGGAATCGTCCATTGAAGATGCTAAAAAGAATGCAGAGACGAATCAAGTGACGAATGCAGAGTACATTTGTGCCAAAGTGGAAGATGCCATGCATACAGTGTTGAAGCAGATTGAACCTACTGATACGGTGGTTGCTCTCCTTGATCCACCTAGAGCAGGTGTTCATAGCAGTGTGATTCGTTCAATCCGCGCTTGTGAGGCCATTCAACGTGTTGTGTTTGTTGCTTGTGATGCTAAACAGGCCACACAAAACTTTATTGACTTGTGTCGACCTCATTCGAACAGGTATCAAGGCACTCCCTTTAGACCATTCAGGAGTGTTGCAGTAGACTTGTTTCCTCATACCCCTCATGTAGAGTTTATTGTGGAATTCAGACGCATCACATCCTTCCCCTCAGAGCAAGTAGGACTCTAACCAAACTGGTAAAAAGTTTTAATTTTTTCCCACTGTGACCTCACCTATTTGGCACCTTCAGTCTTGGCCCATTCCACCCTCAAAATCAAATTATCATAACCATGTCCATTGATTGCAAAGAGCGCCTTTTCGGCATCTTCCTTGTGATGAAAACTGACAAATGCAAATCCCTTGCAACGATTCGTCTCCTTGTCCCTTGATAGAAACACTCGAGCAACCTGTCCAAATGGCTTGAACAAGTCATACACGTCACTTTCACGCGTATCTTCAGACAAATTGGTAACACGAAGCGTTGGCTGATCATCACGTCTCATAGACTCGCCCTTCCTATCAGCTCCTCCTGCTCTCATGCCAGGTGGAACGTATTTCGTAGGCTTATCACCCTCAGCTTCCTTTGGCTTCACACTTGCACCTTCCTCCATTGGAGCCTCATTCAATGGTTTCATGGTATCCTTATAAGGACATTTGGTGGTGAAATGTTCACCCTTGCATATTCTACAAAGAATCTTTTTGTCTTTGAGTTGTTGTCTGAGTGCAGCTTGAGGATCATCGTCATCTGCTACATCTGTGGGTTGATCAGCTGCGATGGTTTCACTTCCAAGTACGAGTTTGAGGTGGACCACTTCACCTACTGTTGTAGTGGATGGATCTGGACCAGGTACGTTTCCACGTTCTTGTCCAAATTTGGCCCAACGTTTACGGTCAGAAATGTGACGGTTGACGAATTCTTTTACGAAACGTGAGTGGACACGACGCGTAATCTTGACGTTTTGGCCAAGATCGTTGATGCGGTATTCGATGGTTTCTTTTACACCTTGATCACCCAAGAGGGCTGGATTATTGTAATCAAACTCATTTTCGTCATCATCTGCCCAGTTGACCGTCTTTGGTGGCTGTGATCTAAAGGAGAGGATCAGCTGGAAAAGTGAGGGGATGAAGCCTACAAAATGGCAGACATTTTTTTTGAAAGTGGATTTTTTTACAGAGACTGCTTTTTTACCACCTCCCACAAGAACCTTTGAACACACAACTTGCAGGATTGTTGAGGAGAGTGGAGGTGGCCTTTAGACACTTGCTCCTTTATACCTAATAGCATCCAAGAGGCCTACTCTTTTGGTTGTTACACTAGGTGCATAGAAGAATTGCCAATCTGGGCACCGACCTTGGATGGATGATAAGGCCGGAATCAGAGCGCATACACTTTCCCCCTTCCCATAATACATCAAAATACCTTTTCCTCAAACCACCTGTGCATTTGACTAATGTGACCAAGTGGCACTCTTTATTTGTCAAGTAGTCCTCATCTCACGACTACATTGTCACTCGGGGTGCCTTGAATAATGCTTTCCCAGTGCCATCCAGCCAACTTTGTTATATTGTTGGTGTGGTTTGGTGCAAGGCTCACACTTTTTTTTTACTCTGATCCAGAATTGATGAATGATCCCAACGATCTCACCCACCTGCTTTATGCAGCAGCCTCATCCACCACTCATCATCATCCCACTCAGCCATACCAACAAATGTACCCAGCAGCAATGATGCAACAACGCTACAATCCAATCAATCTAGGTCAAAAACTTCATTCCTACAATGGTGGTGGATCCCCTCATTCCACAGCCACCATCCCACCATCATCCATCAACACGTCATCATCTGCCTCCCAATTGTCCAAACACTACAAGGAACAAGTCTCTTTGCAACAAAGTAGCCGTAATCAAGCATATCCCTTTTACTTTGCGAAAATGGCTGCAGCAACTGCCAGAAGAGAAGCCAACCTCACCAACACTGCCACAAGCGCCAGTTACTTGGAAAACGTGGATGCAGAATTTGTTGGATCTGAATCGACGCGTGATGATACCGTTCCTGTCACATTGGATGACCAACAACGTCCCTTTTCATCCAGTCAAACCAATCAGCAGCGTTGGTTCACGTTGGATTGTGGTGGCCTTGGTCTCAAAAACCTCTGTAAACAAGTGTTTCAGTATGAATTTTTAGTAAGATTGCAAATTCCTCATAATCAAATTCAACGTATTCCTGGTGAGATTGGGCAATTGAGATCACTGCAGTATTTGGATGTTAGTGGAAATCGTTTGACTAGTCTTCCTGTGGAATTAGGCAAATGTACAGAATTGAAAGAGTTGATTCTGTTTGATAATCAAATACGTGAACTGCCAGGTGAACTTGGATCACTTTACAAGTTGGAATTGATGGGATTGGAGGGAAATCCATTACCCGATGCCATCAAGATGATGTTGTATGCTGAGGGTACGAGAAGTGTAGTGGAATTGCTACGAGACACGTATCATCCTCACATTGAAATGCCAATGCGTGAGTGGATACGCTACGAATCGGATGATCACATGAACGATGCATTTTTAGTCATGTCGTACAACATTCTATCGGATAGGTACGCTACTCCTCAAATGTACGGATACACGCCATCATGGGCACTGAGATGGGAGAGACGTGGCCAAGCCATCCTTCAAGAAATCCTTTCATTTGGTGCAGACATCATTTGTTTACAGGAAGTAGAAGCAGGTGCATTTGAAGATTTCTTTCTTGCAGGGTTAGGTGACGCGTATGCTGGAAAGTTTTGGCCAAAGTCACGTCACAAGACCATGGCTGATAAGGAAAAGAAATTGGTGGATGGTTGTGCTACTTTTTATCGCAAATCGGTGTTTACATTAGTGGAAGATGTAGTAATTGAGTTTAACCAAATTGCCATGCAACGACCTGATTTCATCAAGACTGACGCTGCATTCGATCGATTCCTCTCCAAAGACAACATTGCAGGAATTGCGCTCTTTAAGCATTTGTGTGGCAAGACAGTCGCTGTTGCCAATGCTCATATTCATTGGGATCCAGAATACGCTGATGTCAAGTTGATTCAAGTCGCCATGTTGACCGAACAAGTTGAAAAGCATTGTCAACGATGGGCCATGCCACCATTTGGACCAACACATCATAGTCATGCAGTTGGTGGGATTCCCGCACTTTTATGTGGAGATTACAATTCTGAACCTTCTAGTGGTGTATACGATTTATTGAATCGTGGAACCTGTGCCTCTGATCATCCAGATTTAGGTCGACATTCGTATGGAGGTTTCAGTAGTTCAGGATTCGTTCATCAACTTGGATTGAAAAGTGTTTATAGTGATCAAGAACCACTGTTCACTAATTATACGCCACGGTTTAGAGGTGTTTTGGATTACATTTGGTATACTCAGAATACGTTGGTTTGTCATTCTGTACTTGGTGGAATTGAGGACGAAGAGTATTTGTCAAGGGTTGTTGGGTTTCCAAATATTCATTTTCCATCTGATCATATTTCAATTGTGGCTGCACTGAGGTTCAAAACTGTGATTGGCAAGACGGCAGTACATTTTCCAACTAGTAAAAAAGAGTGATTTTTTAAATGCAATTTGTATTAGACGTCTTCATCAAACCATAAGAGTTGGTCAGCAAGGCCTCCTTGATCATCGTCTACTGCTTCCAAGGAGACCACAGTGAGGGATGAAGTTGGTTGAGTGTCAAAGGTGGAAGAATGTGAGCGAATGGAAGAGGAAGAGTGGCGTGGTTTGAGGGATGGGTAGGGTGAGAGACGAAGGTAAGGATCAGAGGTTGAAAGGTGAGTGTCCATGGCATGGGTGATTTTAGCTTGGATTTCAGCACTTGGCACAAGGTCACCATCTTGACCTTTGGCCCATCCATGAGGAGTTGGTGTGATTTGTTTCACTTGAATGGGTTGAGTGGGATAATTGCCAAATTCATTTGGTTCACTTTCTGGGATAAATGTGGCAAAAGTGAACCAAGTTGTAGTCCACAAGGGCCTCATGCGGTGTTGGGGGTAAGTGATGAGTTCTGCGTGTTTTAACCAGGATGTGTCTTGTACAGGTGGAGCTGAAGAGTGTGGATGAACGTCATGGGCTT
Organism: Acaulopage tetraceros; assembly: GCA_004114255.1. Lineage (NCBI taxonomy): Eukaryota > Fungi > Zoopagomycota > Zoopagomycetes > Zoopagales > Zoopagaceae > Acaulopage > Acaulopage tetraceros. Next base: position 10,254 of record QZWU01000068.1, read on the forward strand.
TGAGGGTAGGCCACTCTCTGCCACGTACCAATTTCCATTCAGCTACATCTTGCAAGGGATCTGCTGATTCATCATTGCCTTCGTACAGTCGATGCATGGTGATCTTTGCATTGTATCCATGGCAAGTGAACAACTCTCTTTGGTGATTGACAGTGCGTCTTCCAAACCACACAATGGAGCCTTCAAAGGCAGTAGAGTCATCCAAATTGAATTGAGCTGCTTCTTCTTCATTGAGAGTTTGTTTAACGCGTGCTACTGGTGACCGTGTGGTACTGTTGCCTAATAGACTGGTGGCAGTGGGTGAAGCTGAGAGGGAACCAGGGGAAGAGACAGTCGCTGTTGTGTTGTTGAGGGTAACAGTGCGACGTGGGTCATGCTGATCAAACTTGTCTTCATCACCATCTACTTTGAAGAGGTGACTGGTGCCCCTGGTGGTGGATACTGCTAACCATTTGCTCTCTTGGTCAAAAGACATGGACACGATGGTGGCTGAGGTTAATCCACGTGAGAGCGTTCGTACAATTCGAATGTCCACTTCATCTTCATCAAAGAGGCGTGAGGAGATGGCCCAAATGCGAAAAGTATCACCACGCGCAGATGCAGTGACCAAAAGACGGCCACTTGGATCAACTTGAATGGCTGAGCACCCATGTTCGTGTGCCTTGAAATGAGCAACAGGTCTCTTTGCATCAAGATTCTGCAAATCACGAATAATGACACTTCCACCCATTGTACTGAGTGAATGACGCTGGTTGGCAGTCTTTTTACGCATCATCAGATTGTTGGTGGGTGAACTGGAGAGTGATCCATTGGCAGGAGTAGGAGGAGAGCGTCCTAAATACCAATCCGATACTGCCTTGTAACCATAACCACCAAGTGCCTTGACACCATGGACGACATCCTTGGCAACACGTTCTACGGCCACTTTGGCAGGAGCAGCGGTGGAATACTCGTCATTCTCACTAATGCTCCCCGTGCTTGCTTGCCTACTTAATCCAACACCACCCAAAGCCAACTTTGCTGAAGCATCTGAATTGGTTCGAATGCGAGCTTGTGGTGCTACAGTAGATGTTCTTCTTGTGGGAACAGGTGGAGATGCTGCTGTGGTGTAAGCAATCAACCTTGTACCACAAGTGACCAATGCGAAATGAGGTTCTTGTTGCAATTTAAACAAGTCTGCAGCAGCAGCATCAGTCAAAGTATGCATCAACTGCAGTGTCTGATTACTGTACAATTTGACTTGTCCATTATCCAAACAAGCAATGATACAATTTGCATTAGAGTGTAGACGGATGGTGTCCACGGTGTCTGGAAAGGCAATGGCACGGGCAACAGAGTGTGTCATGACGGAAAAGAAGACTAATTTGCTCTTGGACATGCTGGGCATCCCATTGCTAGGAATGGCGGTTCCATTTGTGGTGGATGGAATGGATTCCACTGCAATTGCAATGAGTGGTCGATGCTTATCCAAATCTTGGTCATTTGGTGGACAATCGTACACAGGACAAATATCGTAGACTTTTCCCACACCTCCACGCACAGAAAGAACCTCTTTGATACAGTCAGGATCATGTACATCCCACACTTGGAAGCCATCTGCATAGCCTAGGAAGAGGGTGGAGCGCAGTTGGCCTTGTGGATGGAACCAAGGGACCTGGAACACTTTGCAACAAATGACAGGATAAGGACGTTCGTCTAAATCGTGATTGTACACCATGTGTTTTGGGTGATTGTTCCGAGGTTTGGGAGAGTATCGATTAGGAGGGGGATGAGGAGTGGATTTGGCAAAGATTGTGTCTGGGAATGCTCGACTGACCATGGAAGAGAGATCTTGCAAAGTATTGGACATGCTTTCAATAGTAGATGCACCTCTATATGCAGTGAGATTAGGGATAAAAGAGGAGGTACTTGAGGAATTTGGGTTGTGCTTGGATGCCTTCACCATTGATTGGACGTTTGGACATGATGGATCTTAAAATGCGTACGAGTGGGTGAAATCAGGTGTGACTGCGTGGGTCAAGTGGTCATTGCACATCTCATCTGCCCGCAGACTTTATTAATGGGACTCAAGCGTAATCACATACAATGCTTTGGCCAAGAGATTTGCAGGCAGTACCAGGTCCACAGGCACGTAAAACAAAACTACCGTGAACGCAAGTGAGGAAGCCGCCACTTGGATGACACACCATCAAGCCATCTGGAGCACATGTGGACTGTGGTGCAGATACAATGGGGTTCGTGGGGGCTGGAGTAGGTGCAGTAACGGATGGAGGTGAAGTGGCAGGTGGTGGAGCTGAAGCAACAGGGACAGCAGGAGGAGTGGTTGATCCTTGTGGAGATTTGGTCAAAGGAGATGGCTCTACTGATGGTGCAGGTGACAAGGGAGACTCTGCTGTACTGTGTTCAGATGTCGGTTGCTTGGGTGGTGCAGAGGACTCAGATGGAGCACTGGGCATTGGTGTTGAAATGGGATTCACCGTTTCCTTGGATACAGGCTCACTTGGTTCTCCACTGGGCATCTTTGGCTCTTCAACGGGCTCCCTGGACTCTTCAACCGGTTCTTTGGGCACTTTATCAAGCTCCCTGGGTTCAGCCGTGTCCCTACTTTGCATGGGCATGCTCCTGCTCTCCTCCTCCTCCACAGGCATATCCTCACTCTCTTCCACATAGGACGGTGCTCCATCCAAAGAATAATGTGAAAATGGTGTCAATTCAGTCAAATGTGGATATGCAGTCAATGACACTGGTTCCATAAATGGCGTAAACGGTTGCGTTGGATAATTAATAAATGGACGTCCATACACGCCTGCAATTAGTAGAACTACATGGCATAGATGCAGTCTCATATTACGAGAATTAATCAAACAACTTTTCCAATTCCTGCTGTGCAGATTTAATCACACCATCCAACTTTATTTTGTGTATTTACCCTTCATGTGGACCAAACCATCTATTGCAGTACTTTTAGTGGCTACTTGTACCTTGATTTTGACGCTTGGGCCAGAGGTTGCACTGAGTGCTCCTGTATATTTTCTCACGGACCCAGTGTATCTTGCTAAACGGGACGAAGTGGAGGTTGAGCCTGAATTTGAGATTACAGTCAAGACCAAGAATATCGACGATGGTAATGAGGTGGCTTCTGTTGATGATGGTGGACAAGTGAACTTGGCCAAGCGGGAAGAGGATGGTGAGCCTGAATTTGAGCATACTGCTAGTCCTGCGGCACCCGGTGTGGACAATAGTGACAGTGGCCTTGTACGCTTGGTCAGACGGGAAGAAGATAGTGAGCCTGATGATATCCTCACAGCCAAAATTGCTGTTGGAGGTCGCAAGCCTACCAACACGAATCCACTCAAAGAAGGAAGCAATGGTGATGGTGGTGGTGGTTTGACCTCACCTGCACTTCCTCAACCCTCTCCTCTAGCTACTGTTGAAGCCCCTTTGACTGATACTAACGTTCCAACTGCCCAAAATCCCGCAATGAACCCTCCCTTCACAATTAAACTCCGTCAACCCAAAAAAGGCCGTAAGAAATTCCGTCATAGGAAGTAGGACCAAGTCTGTAATACATGGATGGTTCGCCGCGAGTGTGCCTTGGTACTTTGTGTCAGGAGGTGTGACTGCCGTTTAGTCTTGGTCATTGACAATTGCATTCGTCACAGGTTGGCACCTTTTCACATAACAGATACATTCACTATTTACCCACGAAATGGACATTTTAGCGTTCGCATTAGAGGTTATAGTTCACGTTGTACTTGAACTTGTATTCGATGGTTTAGCATGTATGTTTACTACTTGGCTTTCAAGGGTTGGGCCAGAGGCTGCACAGCGCGCTCCTGTTTATCTTCCTGCGGATCAAACACATTTGACTGAACAGGAAGAAGGGGAAGAAGATTCTGATTGGGAATTTGTGGCTACAGCTGGGGAGGAGAGTTCTTTTGATGAAGGGAGCAGTAGTGAAACCTCAAATTAACCACTGCAAAAACCGGTTGATCCATAATACACGAGTGAAAAAAAGGTACACTGCACAATGTTGCTGAGAGAGAGTACACCATGTATTGCCCAGATTTAAATGAATCCAATCTTGTTGGCAACTTCCAAAGCATCAACATCAGCAGTCAATCGGACAAAAGCCTTCTTCACACCATCAGGTCTGATCAAAGTGTTTACCTTGACGGCATCCACACCATACAACTTCTTGACGGCATCCTTGATTTGATGCTTGTTGGAACGAACATCACACAAAAAGACAATAGTGTTGTGGTCTTCAATTTGCTTCATGGCGCTTTCAGTGTTCAAAGGTTGACGGATGACACTGAATTGGTCAAGAAGTGGTCTCTTGGGGATAGACTTGCGTGGATAAAGTGGCTTACGGGCCAAACGAAGGGTCTTTGGTCTGCGGAAAGTGGTGGTAGTGCGGACCTTGCGAGCAGCATGGGATTGAGTTCCCTTGACGGCTGCCTTCTTGGCATCCTTGGCTTTTTGAACCTTCTTGTTGTCTAAGAAACGCGTGAATGAGCATGTGATGCGATGAGGGGGGGAGGTGGACGTGAAGAGTACTGTGGATGGATGGATGGCGCTGGACTTTTGAGTGGATGGTGGAATAAAGCGTGGCATGGTAGTGGATCATCCATTCACATCATCACCATGTTGAATCGATCAAAGTGGAATCCTCATCTCCCCTTGACCACGTATCCAATGCATCTGCATCCATCACGTCATTGCATCCATCCATCCACAATTAGTACGGCTATCTTCTATGGTTGTTGTGGTCCTTACCGTTCTTGGACATGGCAGCAGCTGTGACTCGAGACTGAGTTCGCGAAAGGAGGGTGGCAAGTCGTTTGCATCTTCAAATTTGGTCCCTCATCTCTCTCTCTCTCTCTCATGTCCACCTTTGGATCTTACTTTCGTGTGACCACATATGGAGAATCGCACTGCAAGAGCGTAGGATGTATTGTGGATGGCTGTCCTCCTGGCATGGAATTAGTAGAATCCGATATCCAGGTTCAATTGAGTCGTCGTCGCCCTGGTCAAAGCAACCTCACTACACCTCGTGATGAAAAGGACCTTGTGGAAATACAGGCAGGTACAGAGCACGGCATTACATTGGGTACGCCTATTGGTATGCTGGTGCGTAATCAAGACCACCGTCCAAAAGACTATACAGAAACTGACTTTTATCCTCGACCTTCTCACGCTGATTGGACTTATATTGCAAAGTACGGTGTCAAATCCAGTTCAGGTGGTGGGCGTGCATCTGCTCGTGAGACCATTGGACGTGTGGCTGCTGGTGCTATTGCTGAAAAGTACCTTAAATTAACCAATGGTGTGGAGATTGTTGCTTTTGTGTCCTCTGTTGGTGCCATTCATTTACCTGGATTGTATGATGCACCTGACACACTGGAAAACAAGCACTTTTTCAATCTTTTGAATACAGTCACAAGGCATCAAGTGGATCAGGAAATCACTCGTTGTCCAGATGCACAGATTTCCACCTTGATGACTGAGCAAATCATCAAATGTAAAGAAAATAAGGATTCCATTGGTGGTACAGTGACGTGTGTCATTAGGAACGTACCAGTGGGCCTTGGTGAACCTTGTTTTGACAAATTGGAAGCTAAATTGGCTCATGCCATGCTATCCATCCCAGCCACTAAAGGATTTGAAATTGGAAGTGGATTCAAAGGCACAGAATGGAATGGTAGTAAACACAATGACCCCTGGATCAAAAAGGATGATGGGACCGCTTTGGGCACCACTACAAACTACTCTGGTGGCATTCAAGGAGGCATCAGTAATGGTGAGCACATTTACTTTAGAGTTGCCTTTAAACCACCAGCCACCATTGGTCAAGAGCAATCCACTTCTACTTATGAAGGTGAAGAAGGCACACTGGCAGCCAAAGGCCGTCATGATCCTTGTGTGGTGCCTCGTGCAGTTCCTATTGTGGAAGCCATGGCAGCCTTGGTCGTCATGGATGCATTGATGGCGCAACAATCACGTCAGGCTTCACGTGCTGCCCTCCCTGCTGTCGCCATTCCACACTCGATGACAGGTAAACGCCCACAAACACACGTGTTGGCAAAACACTCATAAAAAAGAGACGCTGAAAAAATCTTTCATGTTCCTTGCAAGAACACGTTCACTTTTCAGCATGTCTACTGTTCATCTCCATTCCACAACCTCCAACAGTGCAGCTGCCACACGCGCACGATCCATCCTTCTTGCTCTCGATCTTGATCCAGATAATCCCATCCAAGGTGTTTATGATGGTCAATGGAAGCATGGATCTGGCCCCACTCTCCCCTCAGTTGATCCAGCAACTAATCAAGTGATTGCCAACGTGTCCACTGCATCCCTGGCCGACTACGAATCCACAATTGCCAAGACTGTTGCTACCAAACAATTATGGAGAAGTATTCCAGCACCCAAACGCGGTGAGATTGTGCGTCAAATGCGCGTTGCTCTCAATGACAAACGTGAAGCGCTTGGTCAACTCGTTGCCTTGGAAATGGGCAAGATTAATGCCGAGGGTGTGGGTGAAGTTCAAGAGTACATTGATATCTGTGATTATGCAGTTGGATTGTCACGTATGATTAATGGACAAGTGATTCCAAGTGAACGTCCAGGCCATCTCATGTTGGAACAGTACAATCCTATCGGTACAGTTGGTGTGATTTCAGCCTTCAACTTTCCTGTGGCTGTGTATGGTTGGAACAGTGCCATTGCATTGGTTACGGGTAATCCTGTGATTTGGAAGGGTGCACCAACCACCAATTTGTGTTCTATTGCTACTACGCGTATTATTGCACGTGTACTGGAAGAAAACGGACTTCCTGGTGAGATTTGTAGTATGGTTTGTGGTGGTGCTGATGTAGGTGAAGCCATGTCCAAGGACAAGAGAGTGGATTTGGTGTCCTTTACTGGAAGCACTGCTGTTGGCAGAAAGGTTGGTATGGCTGTGCAAGAGAGGTTTGGTAAGAGTATTTTGGAATTGGGTGGTAACAATGCCATTATTGTGATGGAAGATGCTGATTTGGATTTGGCTGTTCGTGCCATCCTCTTTGCAGCATGCGGAACTGCAGGTCAAAGGTGCACAACGACGCGTCGTCTCTTGCTCCATGAAAAGATTCATGATGAATTCATTGCAAAGTTGAAAAAAGCGTATGCTCAAGTCAAGATTGGTAATCCTTTGGATGATGGTGTGATTTGTGGTCCATTGCATACCAAGGCAGCTGTGGAGCAATACAAGAAGGGCATTGATATGGTCAAGGAACATGGTGGTGAAGTACTTTATGGTGGAGAAGTTATTGAAGCTGAAGGTAACTTTGTGGTTCCAACCATTACTGCAGTGACACCAGAACATCCATTGGCACAACATGAATTGTTTGTTCCTATTGTGCACACTATGAAGATAAAGAGTCTTCAAGAAGCCATTGAAATCAACAATGGAGTGGCACAAGGATTGTCCAGTTCCTTGTTTACCTCTAATCCTACCTACATGTTTGAATGGACCAGTGCTAATGGCTCTGATTGTGGAATTGTCAATGTCAACATTCCAACCAATGGTGCAGAAATCGGAGGTGCTTTTGGTGGTGAAAAGGAAACTGGTGGTGGTAGGGAAAGTGGAAGCGATGCATGGAAGCAGTACATGCGTAGACAAACGTGCACACTCAACTACAGTGGACAATTACCTTTGGCTCAAGGAATCAAGTTTGAATAAAAGAAGGGGGAGCGATAGCTTTCAAAGCTATTATTTCTCAACATATGCAACTGGTCTGTTTGTGTGTGTTCCTTGGTCATCTCTCTCTTGTTCCTACACTGCATAACCTGGTGGAGCTGATGTGAAATCTTGCTTGGGTGGGGCAGGAGGGCCAGGAGGACCTGCGAATGGGTTTGCAGGAGGACCTTGACCCATGCCACCACCTGGTCCGAAATCACCACCTGGAGGACCACCATTACCGTTAGCCATACCACCACCTGGTCCAAAGTCCATGCCTGGCTTTGGTCTTCCTCCATTTGCCATACCACCACCTGGTGCGAAATCGCCACCCGGAGGACCATTCATGCCACCTGGTGGGCCACCTGCACCATTAGCCATACCTCCACCTGGCCCAAAATCCATGCCTCCTGGAGGAGGACCACCGCCAGGTCCAAAATCACCGCCCGGAGGACCACCAGCACCATTGGCCATGCCACCACCAGGTCCGAAATCCATACCTGGTGGTGGGCCACCATTGTTTCTGGGTGCTCCTCCATTAGCCATACCTCCGCCTGGTCCAAAGTCCATGCCTCCTGGTGGTCCATGCATACCACCTGGTGGAGGAGGACCACCAGCACCATTAGCCATGCCACTAGGTCCAAAATTCATGCCACCCTTGTTCTTCTTCTTCTTCTGTTTCTTTGGCTTGGGTCCACCACCCATCATGCCACCTTGTGCGCATGGTGCATATGGCGTCCATAAATAATCACGAGTGGCACAAACGTACCGACCATGAGAATCGTTCTTACAACACTTTCTGCACTGAGTTGGCACACCAGGTGGCGCAAACTTGCATGGAACATTGGTGCAAGTAAAGTTACGATCTGCTGGCTTTGGCTTTGGATCTCCTGGCATGGGAGCGTATCCGGGTGCACATTGGCCACCCTTACCGCCCTTACCATGCTTTGGCATTTTACCTGGTCTGCCAAACTTGGGTTTCTTTGGCCTCTTTGGTTTCTTAGGCTTCTTTGGCTTTTTGGGTTTACCTGGTTGTCCACCCATTTGTCCAGGACCTTGCATGAATGGTGGAGGAGGTTGTTGACCAAATTGAGTTCCTTGTGGTGGAGGAGGCTGTTGTCCAAATTGAGGGGCTGGTGGCTGTTGTCCAAATTGAGGAGGTGGTGGAGGTTGTTGTCCGAATTGGGGTCCTGGTTGTCCTTGAGGAGGTGGTACATTCATACCTGGTGGGCCCATTCCTGGTGGTCCTCCTCCAATGGGTGGTTCGCCAAGCGTTTCACCGTTATTAGAAAAGCCAGAATCCCAGTCATCTGATTCTTCTGATCGTTTTTCAATATGAACAGATGTGACGGCGACTATTAAGGAAGCAAGGAATAAGAAACGTACAGATTGCATATTAGGAAAAAGTAATTAGGGTTAAAGAATTAAAAAGTGTGAAAAAGTGATGAGAACAAAAAGTTTTTTTGTGCAGTCACAAGGTTCCACACTCAAGCCAGTTTAAGGAAGGCTGAGGCATAGCTGACACTACTTTCACTTGTGCGCTTGACACGACTACTCTGCTCGTACCTGGTAAACTGAAGGGTCGCTTTACAGTCAGGCAGGGCTTCTACAGCGGCCAAGAGCACGCTGATTGGATACTTTCCACAAATGGTGTTATGTGTTTTTGACAGATAATGTGCAAAGGCATCCAAATCAAGGGTACTGATAATGTCCATGGCTTCCTTGTCCAAATGCTCAATGGACTGATAAATGGGTAGGGTTAGTTGAGTGCGAGGTGATTGGTCAAGGTACACTTGATGTGATGAGGGTGGCGTTGCGTCACTATAATAACAATATCGAAACCTTTTACCCCAATGACAGAAATCTGATGAAATGACAAAAAGGGTGGAAGGATCATGCAAGTAGGGTGCGAGCAGTCCACCGTAAAAGCGTTGTCGTGCCAATGAGAGTGATCCAACCATGATGGGAACAATCTTGACATGATGGAGTTGGTCACCAAGTATTTTAACGAGATAAGGAAGCTGCATTTCAATAGAATGTTCATCTTCATCGACACTACGGGACATGGTCTCAAAATGCCCTGTTTCCTTTAGCTCGTTGATGGTTTGTGTGTCCAGCGTAAGGGGTCCAAGGGGTGTGGTATAAGTGGCACAAGCAGAAAGTGCACAACCTGTCAAGTAAACATGGTGAGAGGGCCCCAGGATAAAAATGCGCTTTAGAGGCTCAGTATCGATGCAGGCATAAGCATATCCAGCAGCAGGACCACTATAACTGTAACCAGCGTGTGGTGCAATTATGGCTCTTGTGCCTTTGACAGGTACGTCGAGGTTAGAAGATACTACTGATAACCATCCTCCCAACTGTTCATGCAATTCTGTGGGGTCATTGGTGTACCAGGAACCAGCGTGGGAAGCAGATCGAGTAGTCATCAACTTTTTTCACAAAAAAAAGAAAAATGGCAAACAATCACGCGCCTTTTGCTCATCTGTCCCCCCTAGGTGTCTGAATACGAGAGGCAAATTGAGGCTAAAAGACGGGAGAATCAGGAATTACTCGCACAATTGCAGTTGATGGGAGGATTATCCTTGGGTGAAGAGAAATCAACACCAAAACGAGCACCACCACGATTCAAACGTCAAACGAGCGCAGATTCGGATGATGTGGATGTGGAGAACAGCCCAAAAATGCGCCGGTCCAGTCGATATGAACCTGTGAACCTACCACGTCGCAAGTCCTCTCGTTTAAATGGTAAACCACTTCATTATGAATTTTTACCAGAGGATGCCATCTGGGATGAGACGGATAGCGAAGTGCTGGTCATTATCCGCGTAAAAAAGCCAGAAAGAAGGGAAAGAACGCCTAAAGCAAAACGTGTTTCGTATAGTGGTCCAAGGCGACAAATTATAGCAAGTGTCAAGCAAAGTCCTTACCATGATTCCATCAATGGTACCTCATGCCATCAATGCAGACAAAAGACTATTCGACCCAAAGTACGGTGCACCAATCTTGTGGAAAAACAGTCAAAGAGTGGACCTGTAATGGAAGAATGTGGCGTCATGTTCGACAAACATTGCTTGGAGGATCGTTATGGGCAGAGTTTTGAAAAGATTCAGGCAGGTGGTCATGGTGGAAAGTGGAAATGTGCGGTTTGTAGGGGCATTTGCAATTGTTCGTTTTGTAGGGATGACGCGGGTAAAGGTCCTACAGGCGTGTTGAAGCACAGAGCAAGGAAGGGTGGCTTTTTGAGTGCTTATCACCTATTGGAGTATGAAGAAAAGGGCCGTATGGTGGATAGTGAGGATGAGTTTATCCTGGAAGAATACTAGTGTTACCAAAGACGAACGAGTTCAGTGCAGCATTGCGAGAGCTGAACCAAAGCAACATCAGCATGGCGTACATGACGATTGAGGCCACGAACAGTGAGGTGCTTTAGTGTGCGAGTGCATTCCAAAGTGGACATGTCGAAATCCTTGTCTGGAGAGGCGGAGAAGTTTTCACACTCAAACTCAGTCAATTGAGAGCAATGCATTAAAAAGTCCACATGATAGTGAGTTGGAGGGGCATGAGGTTCACCATCATAGAGCTTGAGGACGCGAAGAGTGCTTCCTGACATGGTGACAATGTTAAAGAAGATGTGCTGATAGCCTGGATAATCTGTGTAACTATAAGGCACCTCTAATGTGTGCAACTTGTTTAGATTAGACTGAGTTAGAACACTCAGATCAAGTGGTACACTGGGTAACTTGATGCTTCCAAGTATCAAATGATGTAGATTACTTCCAGCTAGAGTCAAGACCTTGTCAAAGAGAACTTGAGTAGTTTTGGGTATATAGTATTGAGAAAAGTCTAAACTAGACCAAAGAGAAGGAGTATTGAGAATAAACTGATTCCATAACCTACATACATAGGCTAACTTGAGAATTTGAGTGATTGGCAAAAAGGTGGTCACATGAGCAAGTAACTCGAGTGGCAGGAGTAAAGCCAATGGTATCTTGGTAGATAAATGATAGTGGTGTTGTTGAGAATTCATTTAGCAAAAGAGATTTCAATAGGAATCTATCTAAACGCCACTCCCACTCTATCCCTCCCACCGCGTCCACATCCCCTGCCTGGACTACATTCCTTCTTCCCCAACACCACCACCACTTGACCTCTAGCATCAGGCAAGAATGCCTCAGACATCGTTTTCTCACGTCACTCTTTCATCAGCATGCAACTTTTGACCAAAGCACTTTTTCCTCATTTATCCCCACTCTAATTCACCATCTAGTTCGAGTCAAAGAGTAATCGCGTAAAAGGGATTTCTTTCCACCCTAAACGCCCTTGGATTCTAGCCTCCTTGCATAATGGATCGCTCCAAATGTGGGATTATCGCATGGGAACAATGATTGAAAAGTTTGAAGAGCACGATGGTAACCTTCATTACCTCACATCACCTCATCCATTTAGGCCCCGTGCGTGGCATTGCATTCCATCCAACTCAGCCTCTATTCGTCTCTGGAGGAGATGATTACAAGATCAAAGTATGGAATTACAAGACTCGCAAGTGCTTATTCACCCTGACTGGCCATTTGGACTACATTCGTACCGTGTCATTCCATCCAGTGCATCCATGGATTTTGTCTTGTTCGGATGATCAGACCATTCGCATTTGGAACTGGCAATCGCGTTCCTGCGTTGCTGTGATCACTGGACATAACCATTATGTTATGTGTGCACAATTCCATCCTACTGAAGATTTGATTGCCTCTGCAAGTATGGATCAGACCATTCGTGTTTGGGATTACACTGGGTTGAAGAAGAAGGTGTCTGCGCGTTCTGCTCCAATGGCCGTGTCTACTGCCAGTTCAAGTGCCTTTGGTGGTGCCAGTAGTGTGGAGGAGTTTGTGAGACAGGCCACTGTTGGTGCTGGTCAGTCTGACGTATTTGGCACTCAGGATGTTGTGGTTAAATTCGTATTGGAAGGCCATGATCGTGGAGTGGATTGGGTCTCATTTCATCCCAAACTTCCTTTATTGGTGTCTAGTGGTGATGATAGGCAAATCAAGATTTGGAGGATGAGTGAAACGCGTGCTTGGGAAGTGGATACGCTCCGTGGGCACTTCAACAATGTGAGTTGTGCCGTCTTTCATCCTCGACAAGACTTGGTCCTTTCCAATTCAGAAGACAAATCTCTTCGTGTATGGGATATGGCCAAACACACCACCATTGAAACCTTTAGACGTGAACACGATCGTTTTTGGGTACTTGCAGCTCATCCTGAATTGAATTTATTTGCAGCTGGTCACGATAATGGTTTAATGATTTTCAAGTTGGACAGAGAACGTCCTGCTTCCTGCATCCATCAAAACACGCTCTTTTACATCAAAGACAAGGCAGTTCATTTGATGGATTTCTCAACTGGTTCTGATGTGCCTGTGATCACTGTCAAGCGTTCTGGTGGTGCCTTCCAACAACCTCGTAGCATATCCTACAATCCAGCTGAACGCAGTGTTTTGATTTGCAGTGATGTGGAGAATGGTCAGTACGACTTGTACACTCTTCCCAAGGACATGCACAGTGGTGGTGAAGCCAAGGATGTTGGTGAGCCTATGCGTGGACAGGGCAGCACAGCTGTCTTTATCAGCAGAAATCGTTTCACTGTCTTGGACAAGGCCAACCAACAAATCCTTATCAAGGATTCCAGCAACACCACCACCAAAACCATCAAGCTTCCCTTTGCAGTCACTGAAATCTTTTACGCTGGTCCTGGTCGTCTTTTATTGGCTACTTCTACCAACACTGTCCTCTATGATGTTCAACAAAAGCAAACTATTGCTGAGGTTGCTGCTCCAAATGTCAAGTATGTAGTGTGGAACAATGACATGAGCATGATTGCCCTCATCTCCAAGCACGCCATTGTCATTACCACTGGTAAATTGGAACAACGTTGTCAAATCCATGAAACCATTCGCATCAAGAGTGGTTGTTGGGATGAAAGTGGTGTATTGCTCTACAGCACACTCAATCACATCAAGTATACTCTTGTTAACGGTGACAATGGCATCATCAAGACCCTTGATCAACCTGTCTACCTCGTTCGTGCAAGGGGAACTGCCCTCTACGTGCTTCAACGAGATGGATCCACTGAAAAGATGGCCATTGAACCCACCGAGTACCTCTTCAAACTAGCCTTGGTGGAACGCAAGTACGATGAAGTCATCAAAATCATTCGTACCTCCAATCTCGTTGGTCAAGCCGTCATTTCCTACCTTCAAAAGAAGGGTTATTCTGAAGTTGCCCTTCAGTTTGTCAAGGATAAACAGGCACGCTTCGAATTAGCCATGGAATGTGGCAACATGCAAGTTGGGTTAGAAACTGCCAAAGCCATTGATAAGCAAGAATGCTGGCTCAAATTAGCAGACGAAGCCCTTGCTCAAGGTAACCTTCAAGTGGTGGAAATGGCCCTTCAACGCATCAAAAACTTTGAAAAACTCTCTTTCCTCTACCTTTTGCAGGGTAATGTGGACAAACTTGGAAGAATGCTCAAGATTGCTGAACATCGCAATGATCAAATGTCCCGTTTCCACAATGCTCTTTACCTTGGTGATGTGGAAGAACGCGTCAGAGTGCTCATTGCCTCCAATCAACTTCCTCTTGCTTATTTAACTGCCAAATCCCATGGTTTGAGTGGTATGGCTGAATCCATTTTGGAATCTGCTGAATTGACTGAAGATGACATTATTGATCATCTTCCTGCTGGTGGTACTTTACTCAAACCACCTGTGCCTGTTTTACGTGATCAAGGTAACTGGCCTACCCTTCAAGTTTCCAATAATTTCTTTGGTGGTGGTTTCCAAGTTGTTTCTGATACTCCACTTGCAGCTGCCATGACTGCCACCACTGATCTCTCTGCCGTTGGTGGTGATTGGGCTGATGATGAAGGTGATCTCTTTGGTGTTACTGCAGCAGTACCCGATGAGGCAGCAGAAGCAGCCTGGGGTATTGATGAAGTTGAGCTTGAATCGGAATTCGTTGATGCAAGTGACGTTGCTATCCCCACCATGGGCACCAGTGAAGTTGAATTGTGGTGCAGTAACTCACCCCTTGCAGCTGATCATGTGGCTGCAGGATCCTTTGAATCAGCCATGCAAATGCTCAACCGACAAGTTGCCATTGTGAACTTTGCACCCCTCAAGGATCATTTCCTCAAGGTTGCCTTGTCCAGTCATGCTTACATTTCAGCCTTTCCCTCTCTTCCACCCTTGGCCGTTCCAATTCGCAGAAATCCTGATGAAACTGATCCACGCAGCCTCCTTCCAGTAATTGTTTACAATTTCCGCAATATCGTCACTGGTCCCTTGCAAGAGGCTTACAAGACCACCACCAGTGGTAAATTCCAAGAAGCCATTGTTCTATTCAAGAACATTTTACACATGCTCGTCTTGACTGTGGTGCATAGCTCAACAGAAGCAGAGGAACACAAGCAATTGGTTGGCATTTGCAGAGAGTACATTCTTGGTCTCACCATCGAAACTGAACGCAAACAAGTTGCGGATGATATCAAAAAGTCCCTTGAATTAGCCGCGTATTTCACTCACTGCAAACTCCAACCCATCCATCAACAGCTTTCCCTTCGTTCAGCCATGGTTCTTGCCTACAACCACAAGAATTATTCATCAGCATCCTCCTTTGCACGTCGTTTACTTGAATTGAACCCTGCAGCTAATGTAGCAGCTAAAGCACGTCAAATCAAATCTGCAAGTGATAAGAATCTCCGTGATGAACTTGCAACCAATTATGATCAGTATGCAGTATTTGAATGTAGTGCAGGTACTTTTGAGCCCATCCACAAGGGTTCACCTGATGTTACTTGTCCTTATTGTGAAGCTCATTATGAATTGGAGTTTAGGGGGCAAGTGTGCAAAGTTTGTCAGTTGTCTCAAATTGGATCTTCTGCAACTGGATTGCGCGTATTCTAAAAATAAAACGATGGACTCTGAAGGAGGATGGAGTGGTGGTGTGACTGCCTTTATCCCATGTCTGTGGTCACAATTGCTAGAATCGCGTGTTCAACCATTGGATTATGGATCCTTCCAACATGGTCAATCTCTTCTGACCCAATCCACGCCATCCATCAAGCAACATTATTCTACTTGTCATGTGACCTCATCCTCCACCTCATGACTACCACCAACCGATCCCTCGTTCAAATCCCTAAAACGATCCTTAATTCCATAATTGTCGCGTTGATTGGCTCATGTCTCCACCATACACTCCTCGTCCTATTCGGTGCACCACTCTTATCCAATCTCTTTGAAACTTGGTCATGTTCACTATACGTTTCTGTCCTTTGTATCGTTCCTGCATCCTATTCTTGTCAATTAGACCTTCGTAAATGGACAAGAGTGCTTGTGGGTAAGAATAAGCAACTAGCCATGGTTTGGTGGTGTACGTGGTTTGGCGCATGGCTGGGTGCGATTGTCATCCCTTTGGATTGGGAACGGTGGTGGCAGGAATGGCCATTGCCTTGTGTGTTTGGTGCTTGGTTGGGTCATGCCATTGGTTTATTATGTACAATGTTGAATTAAAGTGTGGGTTACATGCTACGGCCTTGAGATTCGGACTCGTGACCACAGTTGCATGCACGTCTGCATTGGCAGCCTATGCCTGAACCACCGCATTCACAGTAATCAGAGTGTTTGGGGAAGGAGCGGATGCGAACTGGATGGGGTTTGAGATGTGGTGGGAGGGCCTCCTTTGGTGGTGGAGGTGGAGTTGGCTTGGTCCTTTGTGGAATGTCCATAAGAGTGCGTAAAGTGGGAAAAAAAGTGTGGAAAGGAGAAGTGTGCGACTAGCCATTTTAATGCGACCCTTTTTCTCACTTTGTGATTTGTTCCCACCTTTTCTCCAAATCAATCCTTGCGCTTCAAAGCACTGACATCGAATCCAGGCATGGGAAACTGCATGCAAAACTCTTCAACATCCCTCTTCAATTGATCCAATTCACTGTTTCCTTCAAGTGCAGCCATAAAGTCCTTGATCAGCTTGCTTCCAATCTTTTCTTGGACCATAAGAGCAGTTTGAACAGCACGATGCAAGTAAGCAGCAACTTGTTCAAAATCTTCTTCCTTGAATCCACGAGAAGTAAGGGCAGGCGTACCAAGTCGCACTCCACCAGGAGAAAGTGCACTTGTGTCACCATGAACTGCATTCTTGTTGAGGGTAATCTTGACCAAATCACACAACTTTTCCATTTTACTACCAGTAAGGCCCTGAGGTCTAAGGTCCCAAAGTACAATGTGGTTGTCTGTACCTTCAGTCACAATCTTGTAACCATAACTAGCCAATGATTCAGCAAGCTTCTTTGCATTCAAACGGATTTGACGAGCGTATTTACGGAATTCAGAGGATGCAACTTGTTTCAATGCTACTGCCACTGCTGCAATCGTGTTGTTGTGAGGCCCACCTTGACATCCAGGAAAGACTGCTTGATTGACACGAGATTCAAGGTCAGCGTAATCTCCACCACGACGGAAAAAGATCAAACCTGCTCTTGGACCACGGAGTGATTTGTGCGTAGTGGTGGTCACTACATCACATTGAATAAAAGGGTTTTCTGCTTCTTGAGCTGCCACCAATCCACTAATATGAGCCATATCAGCCATCAAATAAGCGCCATGTTTGTCTGCAATACGGCGAAGGCGAGCGTAATCCCATTCTCTTGGGTAAGCAGATGCACCACAAATGAGCAATTTTGGTCTAAAAAGTTCAGCATTGGCTTCCAACTTGTCATAATCAATCAATCCAGTGGCTGAATCCACTTGGTAGGGCATGGATTCAAAGTACATGGAAGTGGAGGACACCTTTTTTTTGGCCGTTTGGTAACCATGAGTCAAATGACCACCAGAAGGAAGGTCCAATCCCATGAGACGGTCATGGGGCTTGAGTAAGGCAGTGTAAGCAGCGAAATTGGCAGTACTTCCTGAATAAGGCTGCACGTTGATTCCCCACTCTGTTGGAGATAGTCTAAAGGCTTCCAATGCTCTCTTTCTGCACAGATTCTCCACTTCATCAATGTACTCGTTACCACCATAATATCTGGCACCAGGAAGACCTTCAGAGTACTTGTTGGTCAAGCAGGAACCATTGGCTTCCATGACACTTTGAGAGGTGAAATTCTACGTGGAATGAGGGGTTAGGGAGGGGGGGGGGTGGAAGGTACTTCTGAGGCAATGAGCTCAAGTGACGTGTACTGCCTGTACTTTTCCAATTCAATTAAATCATAGATTTCCTTGTCAGATTGTTTGAGAGGAGTGTTGAGGTCAGCATTCTAAAGGGAAGGGAGGGATGAGCACAATCAAAGGGATTAAAGCGTGCCCATGATTCCACAGAACGAACAGCGTTGACTTTACCAACAGTGGACATGACAGTTTTTGATTAGAGATGGTGCTTGAAACGATGTCTGTAGCATTGATGGGATTTTATTCACCTAGTCAGTACGTGGCTTGAGACAATAACCAACGACACCTCTCAACATGGTTGGATGAAGGCATTCAAGGTCTTGGGCACAGGAAAAGGCACCTCTGGCACCTCCACCACAAATTTCACCAAGTTCATGGACCATGTTGGTAGAAGCTTCAACCTTTTTACAGGTTCCCATGGCACCCATGCGACCAGTAGTGCTGCGAGCACAAGTGAGACCACGACCACAGCGAGATTGGTAAACTGGGGCAACACTTCCTCCACATGATTCTCCTTCAGCTTTGAGTGGGTAGACGCAGTAGCCAGGGGAGCCAATGAGCTGAACGTTTGGCTTGAAGCATTCAAGGGAACCAGCACATTGAGAACCAAAGGTACCGTTACCACAGACTTCACCAAGTTGACGGCCAGTTTCAACGGTGATGGGGTTGATTGGTGGTAAGGAAGCAGCTGACACAGCAGCAGCAATGAAGAGAGCAGCGAGTGGGAATTGCATAGTGTTGTTGTTGATCTAGGAGATGGAGAGAGAGAGAGACGGAGTTCTTTGCAAAAGAGATGAGAGAAAAAGATGAAGAGGAAAAATGTGTGACGTGGGGAAAAGCGTTCGGCTCGCTCACTTTTGAGCACCCTTGGAGCAATAAGCCGTTTATTGATCTTCCTTACTTGTTGCGTGGCTTGAGGCAGTAGCCTTGCGACATCTCTACTGGCCTACCAGGGGCAATTATTGGATCAGAACCGATACATTCCAAACCAGCTTCACAAGTGAATGGATGCTTGGTTCCGTTACAGATTTTACCAAGTCCATGGACCCTGTTGGTAGATGGTTGAACTCGTTTGCATCTTCCCTTTCCAGAGTTGAAGGCAGCCCCAGTGTAGTCACAAAAGAGACCACGGTTACAAAACTCTTGCTGATCCACTGGTTCTTGTCCACCACAGAATTCACCTTCCTTGTTGGTATTGTAGATACAGTAACCAGGGTTACTGTCTAGGATGTAGCAAAGGAGTTTGCCAGCACAGCTTGGTCCTTTTCCTTCAGGACCGCATGCTTCTCCGAGCAAAGGTTTTTGTTGAATGGGTAGAACAGTAGCTGACACAGCAGCAGCGATGAAAAGAGCAGCGACTGGGAATTGCATGGTGTTGTTGTTGATCTAGGAGATGGAGAGAGAGAGGGAGTCGTTTCAAAAGAGTCGTGAAAAAGTGAGGAGGAGAAAAAAAGTGTGGCAGTGGGAAAAGACATTCCATTCTTCACAACCAAAAGAACAATGAAATCAAGTAGTAACCAAGCAACAAATGATAACAGAGAACCCCGTGCCAAACTCAAAGAAGAATTCATCCAAGTGAACCAGAGTCTACTTAACGCAAGATCACGGATTAACCTTACTGGATAGACGTCCTCCTCACCCTCACAGGTGGCGACATACAGCCGACATCGTTTTGGTTCAAGGCAGCAGCATTTGTCTCTCGCCGTAACGTCCACTTGGTTTATCGTGAATAAACGTAGCCTTGGTCCGAAAAAAAAGATATTCCATTCTCCCCTGTGAACCCCCTTTACTTTGTGGTTTGACAAAGAAATGAGTTTGTATCAAAGGAGGTTTTAACAGACACGACGCGTCTTGATGTCCTTGAGCATAACGTCCACCTTGGCAACATCAAGTTGAGTACGGTGACCAAGCTTCACGAGGATTTCATCAGACACTTCCTGTGGACTAGCCTTGATAAGTGGAAGTCTAGGGATTTGAGGAGTAGCCTTCTTCTTTTGAGTCAATGCATTGGCAACAGCATCATCCACAGCCTTTTCCATAATAGGATCATCTTTCTTTTCACCCTTGACATTGCCATCAGTAGGAGCTTCAGTTGGAGCTTCAACAGGAACAGGCGGAGTTTCCTTTTCAATCTTTTCCAAGAGTTGTTCAGGAGTCAAAAGAGTAACGACAGGATCATCGTGTACAATGAGATCATCTACAGTAGCAGGCGTACCAGCAGGCGTAACCAATTGTTCAGAAGTGGAAGACGTGTCCACAGCACCTCCTTCCAATGGCGTCTTGAGTGGCTCCTTTCTCTGAATCTTATCATTCAACTTGCGCCACTTTTCCTGAGTCTTGCCCCTGCGATTCTTGAACCATTCTACAACCTTTGCAAGTTTAGGCCAGCTTGGAAGTCCCTTGTGAAGTAGTTTCTTTGCAACCTTGATTTTAAACTTGAGCCAACGGTGACGAGATCTGTACCACTTGCGACGGATCCCATGGTGAGCATGATCATGCTTGTTCAATCTCTTGGCTATTTTAAGGAGTTTGAGGGTTTCTCCCAATTGCCACTTTGAGGCTTCAACGAGTTCAGTGTGAGTTGGTTCTTCATTGATGATGGCAGCGAGCATGTACAATCTAGCTGTACGGAATGCTTGGAATGCGACAAATGTCTGCTTCTTTGCAGGAGAATGGACGGTAGCACAGACATCATCAACGCCAACTGGATCAGCTTGACGGAATTGAGGAGTAAAGGTGGTGGGTGCTGGTGTAGCGAGTTCTTTGTGAGCAGGGATTGCAGTGATGGTGCCAGCAGCGTACAAGACAGCTGAAAGAAGAAGAAGAAAGTTCATGGTTGATGGGGGCGTCTAGCGCTTGATGTTGGGGAGATTTTGGTGGGGAAGAAAGATTTTTTGTTCAAAAAAAAATTCTCGGCTATCCCAACAGGGCCATGCTGCACATTTCACCCAATCAAAGCATCGTGGCACATCATCAACAGTTCAATGACGCACGATTCTCACCTGATGGGAGTAAATTAGCAACATCAGGCAACAACGCTGCCATCATTTGGGACACGTCCTCCTACACTCCCATCACAACACTCAAACACAATGCTCGTGCTGTATTCCTACTTGCTTGGAGTCCATCATCCACTCATCTCCTTACAACCACTTCAGATTGCATCACATGTTGGACAGCATCCACCTCTACCATCCATCTCCGTGTAGATATGCGATTCGCTACATTTATTGATTGGTTTCCTAATGACAGGTTCATTTGTGCTGATCCTTATGGCAATGTACAGATTTATTCATTGGAAGGAAGGATACTTTATGTGAGCAAATTGATGGATGGGTTTACGAACATTAGTTCATTTCACATGTGTTCATCAAACGAGTTTATTCTTGTTACATCTGATACAAGTATGCATAGGATCACGTGGTATCAGTTGGAAACTGCTAGTCATATGGCAATCAAGTGGGTGATGGAATGTGAGCAAGTTTGTGTAGGGCCATCCAATTTGATTGATGGGTGTTTGTATAGTGGATGTGGTGATCAGTCACTTGAATGCGTTGATTTAAGCACAAGGACATGTCGGACCATTAGCAGGGAAGATTGTGATGGTTGGTGCAAGTTTGTGGTGATGAACAGGGGCAATCATGTCATGGTGGTCATGCAAGATGATTTCTACATTTATCAGATAAAAGATGAAGCCATTGTGTATGAAATGGAAGGCGACACTCTTGTTGATCAAGTTGTGATCCATCCAACTCGTTCATGGGAATTCATCACAACCTCAGTAGAAGGAAGCTTTACAGTATGGAGAAATAGTGCACCTGTTATTTAAATTCCACGGATTTGAGGCTTTCTACTCATCAAACAGTAACGTTCTCCCATCCAGAAACCACCATACCAGCTGTGATGTTCCCAATGTCTGTTTTCACAAGAGTAGCGGTTACAAGCCTTATCTTCAGATCCAAGACAGATACGAAGAGCACGTTTGTAAGGCTCAGGATAAAACATGACTGGACTATTCTTGGCATGTCTAATGGCAGTCTCTGGTGTCACATCATCCCTCCACGTATTATCAGCAGCAAAGGGAACA
This sequence comes from Acaulopage tetraceros, assembly GCA_004114255.1. Classification (NCBI taxonomy): domain Eukaryota; kingdom Fungi; phylum Zoopagomycota; class Zoopagomycetes; order Zoopagales; family Zoopagaceae; genus Acaulopage; species Acaulopage tetraceros. The sequence goes on from QZWU01000068.1 coordinate 32,287, forward strand.
GTGTCATCAGAAGACACGATGCGAATGACGCGTGCTACTCCCACAGTCTTGGATAACCAATCAGAAAAGATGGCATTACCAACAATGGGGCCACCAATGGAGTAGACTGCACGCATGGGCCATTCAGGGCGTTGGAGTGCTACAGCGAGGAAACTGGTCATGGCCAATCCACCACCCAATGAATGTCCAGTAAACACCATTTGGAAAGAAGGATACTTCTTGTGCAACTTTACCAATTCAGCCAATAAACCCTTTTCCTTGTCAAACACGAGTTTTTGCGTAAGACCTTGTTGACCATGGCGTACTTGAGCACCAGCAGGAGCATTAGGAAACACTTGAGGATCAACTGGACCAAACCAAGATTGCATGTTGACAATCCAATCATTCGTACTAACAGTTCCACGAAAATTGACAATAATGCCCTTTTGTTTAGGGTTCACTGCAATATAATAAAGGAAATCATTGACGAGGTTCCATGCTTCAACAGTGAACTCTCCAGGAAAGAGTGGGAGGTCTTGAGGGGTTCCAATGACGTCTTTGGGTACTTTGAATCCAGAAATTTGCTCAACAACATCTCTGTCACAGTACGTCATGGTATTGTAAGAAAGGGCACGATAACCAAACTCTTCTGTACGTAGAATGGCGTCAGGTGCATCCCATGCCATTTGGGTATTGGGAGACTCTTTGAACTTGCCTGCATACCATTTGAACTGACGTTCTTGACTCCAACCAAGTGCAGCCTTGTTCACGTCTGGTTTAAGGTAAAAGTGCATAAGAGCAGAGCGGATATTGGCAGCATCACAAGTCATTTGCTTAACATCTTGTGGAGTAAATGGCTTTTTGGGATCATGCTTGATGGCTTTAGCGACGGTCACCAATTGTTCTATTGTGGGTTCAGTGGTGTGCTCAAATACTTCTTCTTCTGAGCCAGCAGCAGGAGAAGCAAAGGTGGGAAAGAGGAGAAAAGCGGAGGTCAAGAGGAGGAGGTTGAAGATGCGCATCTTGCCTTGTGTAAAAAAGATGAACTGAGGAGGAGAAAGGTAACGGTGTCTGAATTGACCGTCTATGACAAAGTATGGCCCACCTTTTGATTTTTCCCTCCTTGCTCCAAAATTTTTTTTTTTCGAGGAACATTAAAGTGCATGTTCTCTCTGGTATCGCATAATTTCAATGACGGAACGTAACTTACTTCCTTACCTGACTTGCCTGTTTGTGTATCAGTCCCTTTGCTTGTTGTTTGCAGACGCTTGTACACTTGTTCGGGAGAGGGGAGCGCTAGCTCAAGATGACAAGTCGGGTGGGAAGGTTGTAAGCCGTTGCCTAGGAAGGACTGCGAGCTTCCAGCTGCTCTGTTATCTAATATTTTTGTTAGTGAATACAAACGGCCATCTGTACAAGCAAATGTCGTTTTCATCTGAATTGCACCGAGCACTCCAGGCATCTCGGTTAGATCCACCGACAGAGAGTGCATCCATCCACAGTAATCGTGTTGCAATTAGAGATGCTCGTTCACAAGAACGTCGCATGTATCAATTGGATGAATCTGCAAAGGAATTTGCAATTGGTCAGGCCATGAGAACGGAACGCAGAGCACGCACTAAAAAGGACTTGAACATTAATCAAATGTTTGAAGCTATCACGTCACTTGCACGCATCGTGTACGCATTCATGGTTTTCTTTTTTGTTTACATTTTATAGAAATCTTGAAGAAGCATTGGATATTGTGCAAGTCATGGAGGTCAATTACGCTCAATTCAGTGATGAGATTGATCAGCTCAAGGAAAAGCTCGCATCTACTTTAAAGGAGCAAGAGGAACATGATGCAGTCGCATTCAAACAGTTGAACAAGGTGAAAAAGGATTTACCACGCGTACAAAAACAAGTTTATGAACTGGATCAATCCCTTAAACAAAAACAAGTTCGTAATGAGCAACTTGAAGTTCAAATTCAACAACAGATTATTCAACGTGATCAACAAGGCCAACTTGCTAGTATGATGGATGCATTGGAACATGTGGAGGATGATGAACAAGTACAGGAATTGAAGAGTGCATTGGTTGAAGCTCGATTGCAATTGGAACAACTTGAACGGGAGGAACAAGTGGAACAAGAGGCAGTGGAGTATGTCACTGATCACATTGATCAGCCCCTCACTTCTACCATTGAATTCAACAAGATTAACCTTTTGCTTAAAATGAACCAACAGGACCACAGCATTCCAGTAGATCAAATATTGGGGGTGTTGACAGAGTGCATGACTGCGGCTGTGGAGTGTTATCAAGTGGAATTGGAGGAACAATCTGCTCACTATTGCTTCACTACCCTCATCAATCACACTGTTGAAAGTGTTCCTCCCAAGGATGACAGTGACATGTCCACCAGTGACATGGTGCAGCCTACACAGGACACGGTCGCCTCTGCCCTTCTCTTACAAACACTCCTCAACAACAATGGCCAATTGGGCAAGAAACAACTCATCCAACAAGTCGCTCATGAAGCAATGCAGCGCAATATTCCCTCCAAGCAAATTGCACGCGGCCTTTACCCTCTCATAGCAGCAGGCCTAGTTGACATGTCACCTTCCAATACATTAATGCTTTAATGGTGCAATGGGGTTCGCTCTAATCTCTTCCAGGTCCAATGCAGAGTCAATTTCATGATCAATTTCACCTATAATGACAACATGGTCACCGCGTATTATGTAAATGCCAAGTGGTTCAATTTGTATGCCAGAGGGTGAATGTACGCGTTCCACTGCTGATTCGAGGATAATGTTTGTGGTTTGATCATAGCCACGAAGGAATCCAAGGATACAACGACCATCTGTCGTGATGATTTGGACAAGAGTGTTGATGTACTTGTCCATGAAAGTTTTTGATGATGAAGTGGTGGGAAATTGTTGGGATTGCAAGTACAATGCGTGTAAGAACATGGACCACAAATGATGTTGAGCATGCGTATGGGTGGATGAGGGGAGATCAAGTGGAGAGATTGAGGTGGATATTATGGTACAATCCTGCATGTCCAGCTGATATTAGAGCCAAGTTGAACATGTCAACAGAGCCTAGTGATTTGATTGGATTGTTGTATGAAATGGACCCTACTGAAGAGGATGAGGTGGATATTGCAGCAAGGGAATTCATCAAGGTTTGGTTGAGTGAGGAGGGTGAGCAACTGTCAAATAGGATGCAAGGGATACTTGAAAAGTATGTGGATAAGCATCCTACAGAAGGAGTAGAGGTGCTCAGACATGCTGTGGAGCTGCTGAGGAGTGGGCTGGTGGAACGTGCTCACATACTGGAGCAGTGGATTGAAGAAGTTTTATTATGGAGAGAATTCCCTCTTGAACTGCACTAGAATGAGCAGATCCACTGCTGTGGTATGCCAGTCAACAGTACATTAGACCCATAAGCACCAGCAACTCGCACTACATCCTTGACAGCAGCCACTTGATGTGCCTTGTATTTGACTCCATAGAATAAATCCTCATCAGTATTGTCAGTAATCTTGAGTATGGTGGATACTTCTGACTCTAATGGTTTTGGAGATGCAGCTGCATAGACTACACCACCACCATCCACACGTAGGTGATGGACCATCATGGCTGTGGGTACATAAAAGACTGGTCTCAACTTGCCACTCTTTTTAATCCGATCAAAGATGGACACTCCGAATAACTGTGCTGCATAGAATGCGTTGTCATGGAGTGCAATACCAGTTGGATAGCGTAATCCACTCACCACAGTTGATAGTTTTCCTTTGCTGTCTCTGTAAATGATGTTGCCAATTGGTAGGAAGGGTAAGAGTGAGGAATGTGTGTTGCTAAGGTAGAAACTGACATTGTCAACTGCAACAATGGAATGTGGTGAGGTGATGAGGTCATCCTGGATGGATTCCATGTGAGTGAGCGTACCATCTTGCACGTTCCATTGGAATATGTGGACACTTGGAGCACGCGTAATGGCCATTACAGTGACCAAGTTGCCTGTTGACTCTGCAATGCTCACATCCAACACATTGGGTTCACCTTCCACAATATCAGGGAATAGACTCTTGGTGAATTCATCCATTGTGAGTCGTGCGTAGTCATTGGAGGTGAGATTGCGGGCAAAAAAGGCATGGTAACACGCCATAATAGCCATGGAACTGGGTGTGTGGATAGCGTGAGAAGTGCAGAGACCTGGAGCAGAGAAGGATATGCACTTTTGAGCATTAAATGGGGTGATGGTACGATTGATGCCTAGTGCTTCCCATACAATCAAGGCAGGCTGGTAGAGGATTGCGGTTGCGATTGCACAAGTGATGCCAACAATTGTCCAAATCATTATGAGAAAAAAAGTTTACTGATCCTTGCTCTCCATCAGCCCTTTTATACGTGAGATTCTTGCATGGCAGTCAATGTAGTCTCCCCTCCATTCATGACATCCTCTTCTTCCTCCATCGCCCTAAATCCATTTCCATAAATCTGCTTCCATCGAAGGTCAATCCCATCAATCCATACAATCAATTTAACCAATCCACTATTCATCATACGAGGAGTATAAGCAACCTTTTGGTAATTCTCATCCTTCTTTTCCCATGGAGTCATGCCAACAGCTTGCTCATGATCTTTGATGTACCGTAGTCTTTCCATTGCCATACGAATGACTGCCATGTAAATACTCCAAAATCCATAAGTGATGAAAACAGAAAGTACGCAGTCTACAGTATAATGGAACCGAGTAATGATGATCATAAAGATGGTGACTGCTGCATGAAGGTAAACATAGCGTGAAATCCACTTGTACTTGCAATAAAGTCGCCATTGGATGGAACAAGTGACGAGCATCATGGTATGACCACTGTAAATCATATCAGTGCAGGTTTTAACGATGCCAAAGGGGACGAGGAATGCATCACCAAAGACCCTTGCAGCGGACTTTTCATAAATGTTTTGTGGTTTGCATCCAGGGACTGCAGAGGGAAGTGTGGTGACGGAGACGGTTAATGCACGGTAAAGGTAGAGTGCACCTGCCACATAACCAATTCTAAGGAGGATAAGGCCTCTCATTTGCCATGTAGGTCCAATGATCATCATACCAATAAGTGTGGCACCAATCAAAGGGAGCATGAGGATATCTACAATATAATACTTGTCGGAGAGGTCAGGGAGGACGTTGAAGAAATCGACTAGGGGGGGATCGGGCGTGCCTGGGGGTACAGAGTAATGCCACCGGGTATCTGAGGTTTGATTGACTACGCCTGCGACTACTGCAGCAAAGAGTAAAAAGAGCAATCCATAGATGACGCGGAAATGCATGGTTTTAAACAATTGGTGTTGGACTAATGCGATCCATGATGATTTGTTGGATGATGACATGGACACTGTGTATTAGGGGGGTGGGGGTGAGGGACAATGCTGATTAGAAATGAAGATTGTGGAAAAAAAGGCGGGACATTGGAAGGGGCAGTCACACGGAGCAAACAGCAACTCTCGGTGAATTTCGTTCGTAGAAATTCTTATGGATGACTGGGTAGGATACTGTGTATTGATAGTAGGTAGTAGAGGGTGTGTCGCACATACGCGACCATTGACGGTATCGACGCTTCATACGCCATTTTGCTGTAATGAGAAAAAAGAGAGAATTGAAAAAGAGGGTCATCCATGACACACACATAAACACAAATATGCTTCCAGTTCCTGAACTAGATACCAGACGCACACGCATTCCATACGTGCACCATTGGACGCGCTCTTGTTAAAAGATCGTCGTTACTGACAGAGCGGACTGCACGCCAATAGCTCTAGCGTAATCTAATTACCACACACACACACAAAGTTGAATTAGGGCCCAAACGTTCCACGCACACACACGCCACCCGACACCACACACACACACATCACTTAGGGCATGTCCACAGAGATACCCTTGAGAGCTGCTTCAGTCTTGACTTGGTCAAAGACCTTGATCATCTTGCGTCTAGCACCCAGCGCAGCAACTCCCTTTTCAGTAAGTTGTTCATCAGACATTTGAATAATCTCTTGCCACTTCATCGCTTCAAACAATGGAGTGTACTTGTGGAGTCTCATGCTTCTGAACCAACCAGAAATGTCGTTCAAGAGTTTAAAGTCGATAGGTTCAACCGGTTTGGGCGACTTTGGTTCTCCATTAGCACTCATGCCACTAGCGGGACTTGCACCATTGGCAAGACGGGCAGAGTGCAACGCATTACCTGCTTCCTTGGCATCCCTGGAATCGGCAATGAGGGTAGCAAACTTTTGCTTCAATGCAGCAGTGGAGGCAGCAGTCTTTTTATCCAATCCAGGAGACTGTGCCCATGGATTACTTGGAAAGAGGCCTGGAGGGAAGGCTGGCGAATGAAGTCCACGCATCATGCCACCAGCACTGGAGGCAGAACGACCTTGTTGCCTAGCAATGAATCCAGGATCACCACCAGGTCCAAGAGGAGAGCGCATGGCACTCAATTTACCAGAAGCAAGGGCACCGAGGCGAGCATTGGCATAAGGGCGTTCAAGGTCATTGGTGGATTGAGGGCGTTCAATACCCTTTGCAATATCACTAAAGCTACTAAAAGTAGGAGTCATGGGAGCCCACTTGGCACCCTTTGGAGGTCCATTCAAACCTGGAGGACCGTTCTCCAACATACTGTTCCTGACATTAGGATCATCAAAGGCGGAAGGATCCAACACACTGTGAGGACGATGATCAGACATGCCAGGTGGGTACATGCCACTGGAAGTAGCAGCTGACTTTGGACGAGCAGCAAACATGGCATTCACACCACTCAGCTTTGGATTGGATCTGAATGGTTGAGCGGTCATGGGGCCAGTGGGAGTAGGATAGCCACCAGTGGAAAGGTTGTCCTGATCCTCACCATACATTTTAGCGTACTTTTCATTGGTACCTGCAATGGCTAATTGAGGACGAGCAGAAAGACGACGTTGTCTACCTGCATCAGCGGCTTTTTTGGCTTGCTGTGCACGATCAGATGGACCACGGTTATCCTTGCGACTCAACTGTTGCAAAAATGCAATAAAGAAGCCTTGTTGGACACGATTGGTGTACTGCAAAAGACTGTACAACGTGGCTGTACGTTCAGGGTCAGAGAGTACTTGGAACCATTGTTCAATGGCAGTGAGTTCATCCTTGAAGTTTTGATCAAGGGATGCCTTGGCCATGGCTTCCATGGTTTCTTCGTAATAGGCTAAATCATCAACCCACTTGTCGATAGCTTCAGCTACACACAATGGATCAATAAAAAAAGATGTGATGGATTAAAGTACCTTCGGCAGATTTGAATTTAGTTTCCGTGGTGGTATTGGAGGAAGGGATGAATTCGGATACTGGACGTTGTTGAGCATCAAGACCTGCACCATCAGGGCCTGCAGCAGCAGAGATGGTGTTGGCAACAGCCTGAGCAAATGTTTCAGAGATTGGACGGGAGGAAGGGGTAGCAGTAGCTGACATGTGTGTTTTAGCAATGGTGAGGGGGGAAGGTTAATGATTGATCAAACGATGAGATTCTTGTAAGGAATAGACTTGCTTGGATATGCTATTCGATAGCTGGATTGGGCTAGGCAGCAGCACCGAGAGAATTGACAGGTTTTTGTGTGTAAGACAAAGGGGGGGGGGATAAAAGAGTGAGGGGAGAGAGTGAGAGGTGGTGGAAAAGCACAAAAAGATTGCGTGTGTGTGTGCCTTTTTGGAGATTTTTTTGTGTGTGGAAGGAGTAAAAAGTTTTGCAGAGCAGTCACACTACTAGGATTTATTTAAAAAGCAGAGAGAGAGGGAGGGAGAGAGGAAATTTAAGCGGCAAGTTCAGCGTACATTTCATCAATCTTGGCTCTGTAGAGGGTCTTGGCTTCATTACGCTTCAACTTGAAAGTTGGTGTTAAAAGTCCATTGTCAGCAGAAAAGGCGTTGGATTCCAAACGAATGTTCTTGACATTCTCAAAGCCCTTGAGGTCATTGGCCTTACCGAATGCTCCCAATTGCTGTAAAATGTGCTTACGGATACCTTCATCCAAGCACAAATCTTCATAGGACTTGTCACCCATACCACGACCAGCAGCAAATGGCATCAAAGTCTCCTTGTCTGGCACAATGATACCGACAAGAGTGGCTTGAAGGGAATCACCATACACAAAGGCTTGAGCAACCAAATCATGCTTTTGATAAACGTTTTCAATGCGCTCTGGTGCAATGTACTCACCTTGAGCAAGCTTAAAGATGTTCTTGACACGATCAATGACGATCAAGCGACCTCTGCTGTCCCACATACCAACGTCACCAGTGTGGATCCAACCATCATCATCAATGGTTTCCTTGGTCTTGTCTTCAGCCTTGAAGTATTCCCTGAAGCAATTGTTGCCACGAACACAGATTTCACCACGTGGATTGGGCTTATCGGTACTAAAGTAATTCATACTGGGTACATCCAACAATTTGACTTCACAAGCAGGTACTGGGACACCAACGTGTCCAGATTGACAGTCGCCATGGGTGGTGAGGGAGAGACCAGCACTAGTTTCCGTTTGACCATAACCTTCATACACATCAGCAGACATACAAATGCGCAAAAAGTCCATGACTTCACCAGAAATGGGAGCAGAACCAGTAATCATGTACTTAACACGACCTCCAAGGCGAGCACGTACATTGCCAAACACCAATCGATCCCACAACCAATGGAAGACGGTTCCACGAGCAAGACCAGCCTTCTTTTGACTGTAGGCCAAGTTGAAGAGCATGGCAGCTACACCACCCTTTGCCTTGACACCAGCCCACACCTTATCAAAGATACGGTTGAACAATCTTGGTACACTGATGAAGAGAGTTGGACGCAATTCAGCCAAATCATCCAACAATTTGAGCGTATCACCTTGATAAAAGCCAACTTTAGCACCACTGCCAATCACAAGGCACTGAATAACACGTTCAAACACGTGAGCCAATGGAAGGTAAGAGATGTGGATGTCATCCTTGTTGGGACTAAAACTCTGGTTGTGCTTGGCAAGGAAGATCAAACATTCAAATTCAGCCAACATGTTGCCATGAGTGAGCACGACACCCTTGGGCATACCAGTGGTACCACTCGTATAACAAATGGTGTACACATCATCCTTGGTTGGCAAAACTGGCTCAGCAATTTCTTCTTTTCCACTGGCTTCCACATCTTCCAAAGCCAAAATCTGAATGGAGGATTCCTTGGCGGCCTCAGCCAAAGTCTCATCAATCTTGTCCATAACAATGACGTGAGTGACGGTTGGAATGACATCACGCATAGCAAGGATGATCTTGGCCTTATCAGCAGTAGCCAACAAGATGCGCATATCAGTTTGGTTGATGATGTACTGAATGGCTTCACGACCGAGCGTATCGTACAATGGAACAGTGACAAAACTGTACATGTGAGCAGCGTGTTCTCCCAAGACCCACTCGGGACGGTTGATGGAGAACAGGCCAAGAGATTCCTTTGGCTTTAATCCAAGTTTGATGATGCCAGATCCAAGGTGATGAATACGCTTTTTGACTTGATCATAAGTTTGCCAGACGTATTTACCAGCTGTTCCGTCAGCATTGATGATGCGATGACCAAGGAAATCACCACCTTTGGACAATTTACAGCCTTGGAGGAAGACGTCGTGAATGTTGTTCATGCCATCAGGGCCAGTTAAAAGTGCACCATCTTTCAAAGCAGCATTACGACGAGGCTAAATAAGAGATATGATCAATGGTATATAAAAACACACGTACCACACCCTCACCAGCTTTTGCTGTGGCATTTGGAGATTCAATAGTAAACATTTTAGGCATGGTTGGCTAATCAGTACAAGAGGAAAGTGGGACGATTTGAGCGAGTGGGGGATAAATGGAAAGGAGGAGGCCTCAGACATGGTTACATGGAACTTTCAATAGAACCACTTAAATTAACGTTTTAATGGTGGTTCTTGTCCAGTGCGCACAACCTACATGCAAAGACGATAGGTGACATATCGGCCAGCAGTCTCACTTGCACGCATAATCTTGACCACTTGTCCTCTTTTCAAGCCATAATAGCGAGCAACAGGGTCAATCATCTGAATCCTCGGCAGTTGAGTTTCCTTTAGTCGATAAGTCTCCAACAGTTTCTGCTTTTCATCAACGGAGAGTACAGTGTGTTTGGGAACCAGTTGATGCTGAGTAATGTTGACCAACAGTTCACTTTCTTGAAAGGTTTCAATTTGTACGCGTTGAGATGCAGCTGTAAACACCTTATTGGCTGAAGGTGTGATGTTTTGTTGATAAATGACGATTCCACGCTGTACTCCACGCGTAATCATGGACTCACAGTATCTAAAAACGCGTAAAATGCAGTGCATTTGAAGGCATACTTGCGAGCATGTTTGATACCAACAGATTTCTCATCAGAAAAGAACACCATCAATTGATCATTTGGATCATCACGCTTCTGAACCACAATAATCATGCCTTGTCTGTTTACAAGTCCACCAGCAACGTGATTATCCACAAATGTTTGAAGGGTGAGATCGTAGTCAGATTGCGAGACAAGGTAACCCTGAGGAGGGGGGGGAATGAGATGAGAGAATAAAGTAATTGACCTACCCGATCGTACAGCATTTGGTAAATGGTGCGCATCACTCGCCATAATCGTGTGGTTGCAATAGCATCAGCGTCCATAATCTTTTTGTAAAAAAAGAATTTCTCACAAAAAGAGATGGAAGATTGGGATCAAGTCACCGTGATTAGAAAGACTGGTACCACTGCCAAGACAGTCAAGACTAAATCAGAGTTGAATGAAGCACGTCGTTCAGGTGCAATCGTCGATTCTAGCAAGAAAATTACTGGTGGTACGAATAAAACTGCCGCAGGAGATCACCAACACCTTGCCAAAGTAGATCGTGAGACGGAAATTGTTGCCCCGCCCAAATTATCACTCTCTGTTGGTAAGGCTATTCAGCAAGGACGTCAAGCCAAGGGATTGAACCAAAAGGAACTTGCTCAAAAGATCAATGAAAAATCCAATGTGATCAATGACTATGAAATGAGCAGGGCCATTCCAGATCAACAAGTATTGGGTAAATTGGAGAGGGCATTGGGAGTGAAATTGAGGGGAAAGAACATTGGCGAGCCACTTGGTGGTGGCAAGAAATAAATCTTTAAATGGAAACGCCCACACCAGCACGAATTGAAGAGGATGAACTAGATGAAGCCGTGCTACCCAAAATATCAATCTATGTAGGCCAGGCTATTGCAAAAGCACGTCAGGAAAAGGGAGATCAGACCGAGAAGATGAGCCAAAGGGATCTCGCTCAAATGATTAATGAAAAGGCTAGTGTGATTGATGACTATGAGTCAGGTAGAGTCACTCCAAGCCAGCAAGTATTAGCCAAATTGGAGAGGGCGTTGGGAGTGAAATTGAGGGGAAAGAACATTGGTGAGCCACTTCATTAGGAGATAAATCTGTTCAATCGAAAAGATGGAAACGCCCACACCAGCACGAATTGAAGAGGATGAACTGGATGAAGCCGTGGAATTTATTCAATCTGCCATTGATTATCCGTTTACTGCAAAGACGCCTCATCCAGCACCAATGACACTGCAGGTGGAGCAAGAAGAAGAGAATCGATTTGAAAAGGACTTGTTGGAAGGTGGTCATTTGGATCATTCGCCTCCTCCATCTCCATCACCAGCCACGATTGTCCATGCGGTGGACCCGTCTGTGGATACTGTTGTGGTGGATCCTCTGGTTCCGGTCGACGATGATACAGTTGTGCCTCCTGTTATCCATGTAATCGATTCAGTCGCCGACTTGCCCACAGATCCACCTGCTGATCTTCCCTTGTCCGATGCCCCCGTAGACCTTCATGCAGATCCACCAGCAGACCCGCCCACTGATCTCGCCTCGGTTGATGCTCCTACAGATACTCTAGCAGATCTCCCTTCAATCGATCCTTCCCCTTCAGTCGACCCTTCCCCCTCAGTCGATCCTAGCCCTACAGATCCAGGTCCATTGGTTGACTCTCTCTCCATCTTTTCCCCTCGCAAAGTGGGTGTAGATGGAGTCAACGCCTACATCCTTTACAAAGTTCGTACACAAACCTCCTCACCACTCTTCAAATTCAAAGACACAATTGTTGAACGCCGTTTCAGTGACTTTTTATGGCTAGTCAATCAACTTGTCCAACATCATCCAGGCGTCATTATCCCTCCACTTCCTGAAAAAGTCGCACTTGGTCGATTCCATCCAGATTTCATTCAATCCAGACGACTTGGGCTTGAGCTCTTTCTCAAAAAGACAACTAGTCATCCACTGTTGGCTCAAGATGCTCGCCTTGTCCTATTTTTAGAATCTCCTACTTTTAGTACAGATGTAGAGACGATCAAGAGACAAGAATCCAAGGGGTTTTTGAGTTTGATTGAAGATGCGTTTAGTAGCATGACGAGCAAGTTTATAGAGACAGATCAGTGGTTTGAGAGGTACAAGAAGCAGTTGGAGTCTTTGCATAGCGAGTACAAGCTACTTGGGTCCAATGCGAGTAAAATGGTGATTCAGAGACGAGATGCGCTGATTGGATTGAATGAATTGATCAGTGGTTTACAGGGTGTTGTGGATGCAGATGTACAAGGTGATGATCCAGTTGCTAAAGAGTGCAGAGTGGTTCAAAATACTTTGGTCAAGGCACAGAAATTAGCTCAACAACTCGCTGATCAAGACCTTCTTTCCATCGAAGCTGTTTGTAGTCAAGTCGAACGTACCTTTTCATCCATTAAAATGGCTTATGCAAGTCGTATCAAGACGTATTCAGTGTGGCAGAATGCAGAGAACAAGGTTCACAAGAGTAGAGCGGCACTTGAACGTGCACGATCAACTTCTCCTGACCAAGTGACTCTTTTAGTCAATCAATTGTTACAGGCACAACAGGATGCATTACAGGCACACCGTACATTTGATCAGGCCACAGGGACGCTCCGTGATGAACTCGTGCGGTTTGATATGGAAAGGTGTCAAGATATGAAACGTATGGCTCAACACGTAATTCAGCAACATTCAACCTATCATGCTGAATGTAGTCTTTTATGGCAAGGATTTCTGTCCAATTAAATTTCTCCTTGTTTAGCCATCCGAGGCCGTCTTTGATCCCCTAATTGAGCCATAAAAGGCCACCATTTAGACATGCATGCGTGCCATAATGGCATACATCTCCTTCTCTTTTCCACATCAATGCAACTATTCACTGTCACTTGTCCCATCATTTGTACTATCAATGCTATAAATGGTAATGCTTGCTCATCTTTTGTATTGATGGCAAGCATCCATTCCCTCAATACATCCAGTCTGGGCAACACTACTTGATCTCGAAATGCACCACATGCCAAATCTTTAATATTGAATTGTTGGTCAGCATGTGTTCGGCGAGTGAATTGTGCTGTTCTCATTGGTAGAAATGTTGCTTCCAAAAAGGGCAACACGACCATTTTAAAGCGTTTCCAACATACAGCAAGACTAATGACAAGATGGTAAGGTGGGATGGTGTTGAGGAGTGATGATGCAATGATGGGAGAGTGCTGGGACATGCGGAGATCGATACGTTGAGTTGCCATGGCTATGAGGTTGTAAACGTCAAGGTGGACTGCTGTGATGGTTCGTGCATATGTACCACGACGTGCCAATTCAGTCATTTCATCAATGGGCCACTCGAATTGTCTGTGGTGGGATATGGTACCATCCATGGCTGCGTCATAGACATAAAAGACACGATCACAGACTTTATGCCATTCATCCCGTACAATTCCATCTTCATGGCCAACAGAGACACTTACGCTCTTGTTCCTACCATGACCAACGTTGATGAGGGAAGTGGATGATGCTTTTGAAGGTGATGTTAATATTGTGGATATTTTGGGAGTGATGAAGGGCATGTCCAAGGATGCCCAAGTTGATTGTGAGTAAGATCGTTGATGCTGATCTCGAGGCGTGGTTGGTCTATTTGGTTGGAGGGATGGTGTTGTTGGAGTGCGAGCTCGTTTTTGAATGGTGGGAGTTTCCAGATTCATGGTGGTGAGTTTTGTGACTGCTCCATGTTCTTTTTTACACACAAAAAATGGAAGAGGAATTCGACGCGTCATTATTTCAAGTCAGTTGATTGATCAAACATTAACCAGCGCGTAGGAACCCAGTGGGTATTTCAAGGAAAGAAACAGTGAGCCTTCGTTTGTGGATTATGGAGGATTACGGTTGAGATTGGCAGCAGATCATCCGCTTTGGGGTCATCATTTATGGAACGCAGCCAAACGCTTTGCAGATGTCCTTACTGAAAACACTGACCTTTACAAGGGCAAGAATGTATTAGAATTGGGTGCAGGTGCAGCACTTCCTTCCCTTATAACCGCGTCACATGGTGCTCAGCATGTCGTTATTACAGATTATCCAGACCAAGAATTATTGGATAATATTGAATGGAATGTCCAACACAACCTTGCTGGTTGTTCACACGTGGATGTCAAGGGTTATTTGTGGGGTTCCAATCCATCCAACATTCTTCATCATGGCAAATTCGACTTGATCATTCTCTGTGATCTCATTTTCAATCATTCTCAACATGAAGCTCTGCTGAAAACGTGTAAACAAACCCTAGCACCAAATGGACGCGTCTATGTTTACTTTTCTCATCATAGACCTCGATGGGCAGAACGCGATTTGGGATTTTTTATAGTTGCAGAGACACAAGGATTCACAGTCACCAAGATTGAAGAATTACTCATGACACCCATGTTTGAACAGGATGAAGGGGATGCAGTGGTTCGTGCAACTGTCCATGGCTATTTATTGGAGGAGGAGATTAAACCTGTTGAGACTTGCTAAAACTGTCTTGAATCTTTTTCCATAATGGTTTACGCTGACGTTTGCCTGATGACCATTTCGTACCCTTGAGCTGATTGAGAAAAGAGTGACCATATCTCAGTGTCTTTGTACGGTCTGCTTCAAATTCATCTTGAGAAATACAAATATAGCGATGAACTGTTGTTTGAAAGTGATCCCTAAACTGCCTGGGTATGAGAGAACATCTCTGTTTGTGCACGTGGCATGGATTATCCGAATGACAAGTGATTGCTTGACCAAAAGCAGTGGCAATCAAGGTGGTGAAAATGATGCACTTCTTCATCAAACAGTCACGTGACATCATGTCCATTCCATTTCCACTTTCACCACGACCAAAGCGATCCGTCTCACATCAGCCAATTGCATCACCACCATCCACATCAACAATTACACGATTATTCAAGGTACCTTCCAAATCAGCCGTCAATATTCACAATCGCCCCAGTACCTCACCACTTGATGCCCTGACACCACCTTCATTGCGTCTCAAGTCATCCCTTGATATTTCACCCAATCTGCTATCACCGTTCCTACCACCACCACGCTTGGATTCCCTTGCTGATTCTGATGGTGCAATTTCACCCACCACCCATTCCTCCTTTTCAGATAGTGCAGGTGACTGGATACGAACCAGTGAACAGGCCAAAGAAGCCTATCAATTAGAGTGGAAACAAGTGACGAGTAGATTGTTGCCATTACTGCATTGTATGCATTCGCACGATACAGTCGTATTGGATGCACTTGAAGATGTGACTGAAATTGTTAGAAGGAACATTTACAATAGAGGCCAATCAGCAGTTGTATCAGATGTATTTAGATTGATGAGTGATGGATTACAGCCAGTCAGATTGGAGCTGAGTAATTTGCCATGGATTAAATATGGGAGTGATCAGAGTAGGATGATGGAAACGGTTGTATTGTTCTTTTTAAGGTTATTGGAATGTTGGAAAGTGTACAGTCAGCAGTGCGTGTGCTATTTACAGGGTGTGTTTATGCCACTGCATGTGGAAATTGGCAGGAATGGGAAACAAGTGATACAAGTCAAGGAGATTTTAATGGCGAGTTGGAGGGATCAGGTGGTATTGGCAGTGGCAGATCGGATAAAGGAAGCCATCACTCTTGTGACGGTGGATAGTGAAT
>QZWU01000069.1:0-48300 GCA_004114255.1 Acaulopage tetraceros
AATCGAACGAATATCTCGTGAACTTTTGCTAATTGGAACGCGTAGGGAGTTGCAAATGGTTAGCCTTATTGATGGACAGGTTGTGCAACAACTAGATATGCGACAAGTTTATGGCCCTCACTCAAAAGTGGCCGTTCCCCGTTTTAACCATGGTCACCAATGGAGAGGCAGTGTGTTTGGAATCACGCTCGTCATTTATGTGAAGGACTTGAATAAGGAGGTAGTCAAATTTCTACCCTTTGTATAAATGGAAGGAATGTGACAGACATCGTTGTTTTTCCTGATGAATTTTGATTTAATCTTGCGAATTGTTGATGACCTGGATGATGTCAAGACAATCGTCCATATTGCAACCACTTGCCGCACGCTCTACCAAGCCATCACAGCCTCCACGAATATTTGGCGCAGATTGCTCCACGTTTATGTTGCACCATCTCAATTCTCACCACCCTCCTATGAAACTTTCAAGGCATTCGGGCGATACCAATCACGCTGGATGGATCCTCGGTACCTTTTGAACCCGTCCAATTACCTGGAACTTTCAGCTACTAAGGACTGCTTCGTCAAGCACACTATTCATAGAGACAACCATCTCATTCTGATATGTAAAAGCATGGTCAAGGTATTCTCCCCTTCCATGGACTCTGGATTCATTGAACGGTGTCTTGTGCCTCTTTTGATGCAGGAAGCTGAAGTCGACATTTATATCAAGAATGGATTTGTGCTTGTGTTGGAGTACATTATGCATCTAGAATATGCGTTAACCATCATTTGCCCATATGGGAATCGTGTCATTAGAAACATCAAAATGGATCTGGAGAAAATATGCATAGTGGGTGAAACTCTGGTGTTGCACTATAGGGATTGCATTCATCTGCTTGACCTGAAGACAGAGGATTCGAAGAGGGTAAGGACGGATGGTACAGTTTTGGAAATTGTGGAGGTTAAAGGCACTTGGAATGAATTGGCCGTGTTGAGCAAGGTAAATGATGAGCTCCTGCTGCAAAGATGGCAAGTAGTCTCTGCTGAGAAGGTGCTCCAGTCACAAGTGAGTACCGCAAATGAGGTTTACAATTCCTCTCGTACCATTTACGCAGTCTCAAAATGGACACTTGTCTATGGCCAAGCTACAGTCAATGAGATGTCCTTTGGCTATGTGAAAGTCTTTTCTGTTGATGAATTCGTCACAACTACTCGTTTGGGCAAAAATGTCAAGAGTGTAGTCATTTATGAAGATGCTGGATTGTGGCTTGTTGAGTATCAAGACAACTATGTGAATGTCTATTTGGAAGCATTTGAAACACCATCAGACACTTTGTTGCCATTCAGTCAATCTAAATATCGTATTCAATTGCAATGTGGGTATGTGTACAGTTTTTTTTGAATGCTATCGACTCTCCAGGGACCTTTTGCTTGCTAAAACTGATGTTGCGCTGCATGTGATCCATCTAGTAAAGGGACAATTGGTACATCAAATGGATCAGGGGAGTTTATCTGCAGCAATGTCAACATCACTTTCATGCAAAAGGATAACGGAACACAGTTGGGGTTACAGTGCAATTGGCATTACATTTGAGGAAAGCGAGAGCCCCTTGGACGGACGCAAGGTCAAATTCTTGCCATTCTGACCAAGAATAAAGTGGACAACAAAACCTTTTGATGAATTTTGATTTGATTTTGGAGATTGCTCATCACATTGACAATGTGTCCACCCTGATGAGCCTGGCAAGGACCTGCCATGCATTGTATCAGACCATAAGCACCTCCTCGGTGATTTGGCACAGATTACTACGCGTCAATGTTGCTCCATCTCTTTTTTCAGAATCCTCCTTTTCCAAATCATCTCTGGCAACTTTCAAGGCATTTTTAAAGTGCAAAACGCGATGGAAAGATCCAACCTACATTTTAAACACGTCCAATTACCTGGATGTACCCCTATCTGACGATCCTGTCGCACGCCTTGCTCACATGGACGGACATGTTGTGGTTGAGTTTGGGCAAACCATCCATATCCTCACGCCCACAGTTAATCGTGGCCTCGTACCAAAGTGCCAAGTACCCCTAGCCCCTCCAATTTCTTATACAAATCTACTCATCAAGCATGGCTATACTGTTGTAGCCAGAGGTGGACACATGACTATTATTGGACCATGGGGAAGCCGCATAATCGAACGAGATGAAGGGGATTTCAATAATTTGCAAATTGTGGGGGGTATTCTTGTTGTTGGTTGTTCGCAAGATGTCGTGCTGCTTGATTTGAACAATCCCAATTCAGATTTGACAAGGATGAACGCTCACATCATTCGAATGAAACATGTAAAAGGCACCAAGGATGAGCTGGCTGTCCTGTTTGGAGTTGACGGAGCATTTGAGCTACAAAGGTGGAAAGTGATCACTGCAAACGAGGTCGTCAAAACGACTCTTGGGGTTTTGGAAGGATTCTCGAGCCATCCACCTGAGCTCAACACTGACACTCAAAGCATCTTTTTGTATGGGTTTTGGGTAGATCGAATGTCGATTACAGGCTTTGTACAAATGTTTGAAGCAGGCCAATCTAAAAATCGCATTCAATTGGGTAGGATTGTTTACAGCGTGACGATCTATGATGACATTGGTTTGTGGCTGGTGTGGTATCAAGGTACAGATCGGAAGATACATCTTGAGGCCTTTGAATCTCCAACGGACAGCATTGCTCCAGTGAGTCAGTCCAGATACCAGGTTCCATTGCATAGCCAAATAGCAACCGATCAGCCTGTTGAACGAATTTCCAGGGACCTTGCATTAGTTAGAATTGACAACCTACTGTTTGTGATTAGCCTTATTGATGGACGGATTGTGCAGCGAGTGAATATGGCCAATGTTTACTTGGCTCTTGCAAAGTCAATCTCTCCCATTTACTTTGCTCATCATTGGAAGTGCAGCGTATTTGGCATTACAATTTATTTTAAGCCAAAAGGTTCAAATAAGGATGTGGTCAAGTTTTTACCCTTTGTATAAATTGAAGGAATGTGACAACATCGTTTTTTCCCTGGTGATGAATTTTGATCTAATCTTACGGATTGTTGATGAGGTGCAAGATGTCAAGACAATCGTCCGTATTGCAACCACTTGCCGCACGCTGCATCGAATCATCATCAACTCCAAGGTAATTTGGAGCCGATTATTACGTGTCCATTGCGCACCATCGCTTTTTACAGATTTGACCTCTGATAAACCACCCATGGCTACCTTCAAAGATTTTTGGGTATACCTAGCGCGTCTAAAGGATCCCACGCATGCTTCAGATCCCTCGAATTACATGGACATCCCACTTCCTGAGGGTAACTGCTCTTATGGTGTGCGTCACGACAATGGTCATGTGGTGGTCACCTCTAAGCATAATGTACACGTCCTCACACCCTCTTACAAGCATGGGATCTTGTTAAAACAGCAGGTACCACGAAACCCAAATCTACTCACAACTGTGCGCGTCAAAAATGACTACATTGTCCTGTTGGGATATGGAATCGTGACTATTGTGGCGCCATGGGGATGCCGTACGATTGAGCAAAGCATGGTACACACAATCTTTGGCCGTATTGTAGGTGATGTTCTTGTCTTGAGCGGTTCAAAGTACCTTTCGTTACTTGATTTGAACTCACCTGATTCGAAATGGGTTGGGATGGATGGCAACATTTTACACTGGAAGGTTGTCCAAGCAACCAGGGATACATTGGCTGTTGTGGTCAAAGTAGATGGTAGATATCAATCACAAAGGTGGAAGATTATTGCTGCAAACAAGGTTATCAAGACAATTCTTGGAGATTTAGCCAGGTACTCTTTCGACTCAGAAAGCATTTGGGCTGATGTGCACAAGACGGTCATTTGCGGCCGCATGACAAGTAAAGAGTTGAATTTTGATGAAGATCTGGATTCAGACGAAGAGGATAGTATAATTTTCAATATGGATTCAGGTTTTGTGGCTCTGTTTAAACAGGAAGAAACTGTCAAACTTGTGCGGTTAGGTCGAGAAGTTTTCAGTGTGACCATCTACGATGACATTGGTTTGTGGTTGGTTTGTTACAGGGATTTGGATGGAGTATTGCATTTTGAAGCATTTGCATCACCAACAGACAACATTGCAATAGTCAGTCAGTCCAGATATCCGATTCTTTTACCTGAATTATCCAGGAATATCCCACCTTCCATTAAGCGGATATCTAGAGAATTCGCGCTCATTGTAATGCATCATCAGCTGTTTGTTTTGTGTCTTGTAGATGGACAGGTTGTGAATCTAGTGGACGTTGACAAGGTTTGTGGCGCATTGATGGGTTTGAACTCTCTGTCTGATTTTGACTATTCGTGGCAATGCAGTGCGTTTGGTATCACCGTCTGCATTAATTTGAGGAAATCAGACAAGTGTGTAGTTAAATTCTTGCCATTTTGGTGATAAAGTTGTGGCATGGACAGCATTACATACTTTTGATGAATTTTGATTTGATTTTGAAGATCGTGGGAGAATTGGATGATCCCAGAACGATCATTTGCGTCGCAAGAACGTGTCGCACACTCTACGATACTATCACCACCTCCAATGTCATTTGGAAACGATTATTGCGCTTCCATGTTGCACCAACTCACTTTACTCCTCCTTCCTTTGAAATGTTCAAGGCCTTTTGGATCTACCAGACACGCTGGAAGGACCCTAGCTACATTTTGAATCCATCACATTACGTGGATCTCTCACTCGCAGGAGGCGATTACATCCATGGAGTTTTTCACGTCAATAGCTATATTGGATGCCAGCGCATGAACAGTCTCAGCTTTTACACTCCAACACCCACCCAGGGCCTCACTGAATTGTACCGTTTACCAATCAATAACCGAATTGGACAATTAAACGGTGCTGCCAAAAACGAATATGCTTTTGTTAGGCAACTTGGTCACGTCACCATTGTTGCTCCATGGGGTCGACGCGTTTTACAAGAAGAAGACTCTGCTGATGGTTCATTGTCCATTTTAAGGAACAGGCTTGTCTTTTTTCGTACAGGGTTTATCAGTTTACTGGACTTGCGTGTGCCTAATTCACCCTGGATAAAGGTCAAGGGCTTCATTCAAAAGATTGTTGAAGCTGAAGGTGTACAGGATGAGTTGATTGCCTTGGTCAGGTTGAATCAAAAGTCCCATTTACGCAGATGGAGAATTTGCAATGCCAGTCAAGTCGTTGAAGAGCACATTGTCACTTTGGAGTTTGGCCATGCTGTTGCTGATATTTTCCATCCAGGAGGGCTGTTTGCGGACACACGCCGGATTATTTTGTATGGTACTGCGACAATCCAGAGTGCGCATTATGGATATGTCGCCATCTTTGAAAATGGTAAACTCAAGGAACACCTTGAATTTGGTCGCCCAATATACAGTATAAGCATTTATGATGATATTGGATTATGGTTCAAAATTCATCAAAACAGTGATGGAAAGATGTGCTTGGGTGCGTTTGATGCTCCGACAGACAAGGTAGCACCACTGAGTCGGTGCAGATTCACTGTTCAAGACCCAATTTCGCCTTTTATTCATGACAACCCATGTGAACGCCTCTCTAGAGACTTGCTACTTGTCAAATCTGACGACTTTTTGTATGTGGTTAGCCTTTTGGATGGGCAAGTTGTGCAGCAAGTGGATATGGACTCATTCTGCACTACATTGGCAGCCGTGACTTCTGGTGCTTTGTATGAATGCGAGTGGGACTGTAGTGCAGCTGGAATTACCATTGAATTGCAATCATATGATACAGAGGAAACTGAGCTCAAATTCCTCCCTTTTTGAGAATAAAGGATGTGACCAAGGCAACATTTATCCCAAAGTATTCATGCATCTTTCCATCAAAATGTAATGACAACGGGAGTCCTCAGACATCAGTACAAAACTCTCCTCTCAAAATGTCCAATTTAACTCTGATCAAAGCCAGTCCTGATCAAATTATCCAAGCCTGGAAAAATTCCCATCCTGCCTGGAATCGTGGGCTCACTATCGATCAATATGTGAAACGCGAACAATTACTTTCGGCTCAGCCCTTTGCTCAATCCAATCTAACTGTCTATGCTCTCATCTCCAAGGATGATCCAACCACCCTCTTGTCCCACTGTGATGTATTCATTCGCCCTGCATTCCTCGTTCGCAGTGGTCAACTCACCTCTGTCCAAGTCGCCAGTGTTGCCAGCGTCTTCACTCCTGAAGAACATCGCAAAGAAGGCTATGCCACACGTATGATGCAGTTGGTACGTGAACAAATCCGGTCTCAAGGCGTCATTGCATCCAATCTCTATTCGGATATCGGTAGGAACTTTTATCATCGCATTGGATGGACATGCCGTGAATCCATGGCATTTAAAGGTCCTACAATGTCGGTTGATGTGCCTACTGAAGCAGATTGGATTGAAGATGCGCAATTGGAATCCATTGTAAAGAAGGATCTTGAGTTGCTCAAGGGTGAGATGGAAGCCAGGAAGGCTGAAAAGGTGCCTACACTTCTCATTTCACCTGAATTGAATGTTTACAAATGGTTGTTTGCAAGGCATGATTATTATGCAAAGACCATGCAACACCCTGTTCCTACGCGTCGTGGAGTTGCGCTCAAGGGCACTAATGCATTCATGATTTGGGCTCATGATGTGACAGTGAACCAATTGTGTGTGTTGCGAGCACGTTTTGCTAACGATAAGGAAGCTAATTTGCTCCTCAAATGCCTTTTTGCTGAAGCCAGTTACTATGGATTGGCAAACGTGTCATGCTATGTCAGTAAAGAACAAGTGGAGGTGTGGAGCACTGTTCTCAAGGCTTATCCAAACATTACCTTGGCTGAACGTACGGATTCACTCTCTTCTCTCCTTTTGTTTACTGGCGACGTGACTGCAACGTGGTGGTGTAACGAGAATATAAACTGGGTGTGACTCTTACCTATTTATTTAGAGACTTGGATTGGGCTTGATGTGACTGGAGTAGTTGTTTCCACATGAAATCCATCTTCAAAGGGAGTGACTTGGAGTGAAGTGTCCTTTGTAGTGAGTTTCCATCCAGCTGATTCACCACCAGAAATGTAAATGGTGGCCTTTCCACTACCCTTGACCTTGACAGAGTAGGCCTTCTTCTTGATGTTGAATTCTTCCATGCCATCACAGTGCAGCACGTCCGTATCTCCTTCGTGTCGCTTTTGAGCCACCAATACAGGCACACTTCCATTCTTCTTCATGAGATCACGGATGGTTTTGATATAGAGCGGTGTATCACGCGATGCCATAGTTAGCACAAAGGTAGGAATGTACCCTCCCATCTCAAGCATGCACACGAAACTGACGTCCAATTCATCCTTCTTATTATCTACTGGAGTGAATCGCCAGGCAGAAGCATGAATGGTGGCCCTGACTGGATTCGATTTCACAGGAATACGCTCATCCTCCACCCCAACTGCAAACAATGTCCATGCCCCTGTCTCTTCATCCTGATAAATGCGTTCAATATTGCAGAAATCCCTCGCAGAGACTGGAAAGATCGCCTTTGCCACCACATGAACCAAAGAGTGCTCATGGTCAATCTGATCCACCACACGCCTGCTGGTAAAGAACTTGTCCCAAACACTACGCGTGTCCTTGTTGTTGATGGTTGCAATCCAGTCAAGTGCTGTAAACCCACTGATCCTTGCCTCACCACGCACAAAAGGATATTGAAAAGGTTTGGAATAAATATCGACGCCATCTGTTTTGGATTGAAGCACCCAGCCACTTGAGAGTGGAAGATGCTCATCGTAAAATGCACGACCTTTGGCCAAAGCTGAAAGATGGTCCTGATTTTGTTGAGCCATTACAAGAGGTGAATAGATGTAACGTGATGCCAAGCTTGACCAGATCAAGAATGAGAGAGATGAAAAATTTTCCACTATTAAAATGTCCAGCACCAACACCAGTGCTCGTGGTTCTCCTGATCCAGAGAGACAATCACGTCATCATCCACGATCTGAATTAAAAAAGCAACAAAAGGCAGCGTTGGATGCTCATCGTCGCAATCTCCAAAATTCACAGGTAATCCCTTTTTGATTGTAACGCGTATCCCTCTTTAGGCCAGAGACAAGACACGACGCGATCAGTACTTGCTGGGGCTCACAGAGCTCTTTAGACATTTTATTGAAGATGATGCTGCTCCTGGTACAAAATCCACAGCCATGGCCATCGATGCCTCCACTCCAAGTCGCCTTCGTCACCGCAAAACTGAAGTTGAAGAAGATGCTGAATTGATTGAGAATGAGGATGAGGAAGATGGCATTGTAACGCATTTTGACACGTCTCCCACTTATATCCAAAATGGTACATTGAGAGATTATCAACTCTTTGGATTGAATTGGTTGATTTCCTTGTATGAGAATGGCATCAACGGCATCCTTGCTGATGAAATGGGGCTGGGAAAGACACTTCAAGTCATTTCATTCATTGGGTACCTTGCACATTTCCGTGGTATTGAAGGCCCTCATTTAGTGGTTGTTCCTAAATCCACATTACATAATTGGAAGAGTGAATTCAACCGTTGGTTGCCTGATTGCGAGGTGCTTTTACTTCAAGGTACAAAGGATGAACGCGCTCAACTCATTCAAGATGTGCTTTTACCCCAAAAGTTCCAAGTGTGCGTGTCCTCTTATGAAGTTTGCTTGTTGGAAGCCACTTATTACAAACGCATGTCGTGGCAGTACATTGTGATTGATGAAGCACATCGCATCAAGAATGAACATTCCAAATTGTCTGAAGTGATGCGCGTATTCCAATCCAAGAACAGGCTATTGATCACAGGAACGCCTTTGCAAAACAACCTTCATGAATTGTGGGCTCTCCTCAACTTTCTCTTGCCTGATGTCTTCAAATCCTCTGAACAGTTTGACAAGTGGTTCGATAACCATTCTGACGAGCAAGATCACATTGTACAGCAATTGCACAAGGTGCTTTCACCCTTCCTTCTTCGACGTGTCAAGGCAGATGTAGAGAAATCACTCTCACCAAAGATTGAAATCAACTTGTACGTGGGCATGTCTGCAGTCCAACGTAAACTTTACCAAAAAATTCTTGAAAAGGACATTGATGCCATCAATGGAGCTGGAAATGCAAGGGAAGGCAAAACGCGTTTACTCAACATTGTCATGCAATTGCGTAAATGCTGCAATCATCCCTACCTCTTTGATGGAGTGGAACCAGGACCACCTTACACCACTGATATGCATTTGGTGGAGAATGCGGGCAAGATTGCAGTTTTGGACAAATTGTTGACTTTGCTCAAATCTCGTGGTTCTCGTGTCCTGCTGTTCAGTCAAATGAGTCGCATGTTGGACATTATGGAGGACTATTGTTACTTTAGAGGTCACGAGTATTGTAGAATTGATGGCAATACTGCTCATGAAGACCGTATTCAAGCCATTGATGAATACAACAAACCAAATAGTAGCAAGTTTATCTTTTTACTCACAACGCGTGCTGGTGGCCTTGGCATCAACTTGGTTACAGCTGACACTGTGGTGATTTACGATAGTGACTGGAACCCTCAAGTTGACTTGCAAGCCATGGATCGTGCTCATCGTATTGGTCAAACCAAACAAGTCTATGTTTATCGATTCATTACAGAGAATGCAGTGGAAGAAAAGGTGATTGAACGTGCTGCACAGAAACTTCGATTGGATCAGTTGGTCATTCAACAAGGTCGCCTTGCACCTCAGCAAAAGGGAACCAATAAGGAAGAATTGTTGAACATGGTGCAATTTGGTGCTGAAAAGATCTTTTCATCCAATGAAAGTACAGTCATGGAAGACGACATTCTTCAAATCATTTCAAAGGGAGAACAAAAGACGAAGGAATTGATGGACAAGTACAAGGATGTTGGATTGGATGATTTGCAAAAGTTCACCATTGCAGGCACTGGTAGCGTCAATGAATGGCAAGGTGAAGATTATAGCAAAAAGAGAAAAGAGTTGATTGGACTCAACTGGATTCAACCTGCTAAAAGAGAACGCAAGGCCAATTATGCCATTGATGAGTATTATCGTGAGCAAATGAGCCGTAATCAAAAGAGTGTAAAGAGCAGGCCTCGTGGACCTCGCCTCGTCACTGTCAGTGACTTTCAATTCTTCCCACCTCGATACAGGGAACTTCAAGAACGTGAGAATTATTGGTTATTGAAGCAAAAGGGTTACAAAGTACCATTGAAGGAAGAAGGCGGTGGAGAGGAAGAAGAGCGTAGAAAAGAACAGGAAACAGAACAAGCAAAGGTGGACGATGCAGTTGAATTGACTGAAGAAGAACAAGCTGAAAAGGAAGAATTGTCTGAACAAGGTTTTGAAGATTGGAACAGACGTGATTTCCAAGCATTCCTTCGATCCTGTGAGCGCAATGGCCGTAAAGCTATTGACATTATTGCACAAGAAGTAGAAGGCAAGACACTTGATCAAGTTAAAGCATACGCCAAGGTCTTTTGGGAACGGTACAAGGACCTTGCTGACCATGAACGTATCCTTCACAACATTGAAAAGGGTGAAGCTAAACTTAAACGACAGACAGAGTTGCAAGAATTCCTTACTGAAAAGGTCAACAGATATCGATATCCTCTTACACAACTCAAGATTAATTATGGACCTAATAAGGTACGTAATTGGACGGAAGATGAAGACAGGTTCTTGTTGGTCATGTTGGAAAGGTTTGGATTTGGAACGGAAGATACCTATGAACGCATTAAGCAGGAAGTGAGGGTATCTGATGAATTTAGATTCAACTGGTTCATCAAGAGCAGGACTTCTGCAGAGATTGCAAGGAGGTGCCAGACCTTGGTGGGGCTTGTAGAGAAGGAGATGGTGAATGAAGATTAGGAGGGTTGAGATAAGATCGAGGGTGGATGATTAAACAGCCGAATCTGCCATGAAGCTCCCTGATCCTATCCACAACAGCAGTCACATCACCTTCCTTCCTTCACAAAAAAATGCATCATCGATCAGTGTCCACGTCATCTTCATCACATCACCTTAACCCATCAAACACTCCACCCAAATCACGCCGTGCACGCCGCCTCTCCCATGATCCATCCACTTCATCCTCCCTTCAATTCCTCATCAATGTACAAGAAACCAAAAAGCTCATTTTGCAGCAAGAAGACACCAATGGAGACGCTCAAATCACCATCCATGACAAGGGCCCAAAGGTATTTGGTGTGGGTACGATCAATTCCAATGGTATCAATACAGTCGAAATACGTGGCCATTACCAACTAGCCAATCTCTTGCAAGAATGTGCACTTGCAGAGTCTTTTGGCCGTACCTTCATCAACCTTTCCATTGACCGCTTGAATGAAAATCCAGTTGCAAGACTCTCTAGAATGATTAGAGAGCTCTTTTGGGATGGATTGACTCGTAAAATGGATGCTCGTGGCATGGACATTGTTGTACGTGATCCAAAGAGTGCAAAGAGCCTGGATAAAAAGGCACGCATTTACATTCCTCATGGTGAACAGCTCATTTACAACTATTACGCTGATATGGCATCACAGCATCCTTCCATGAATTTGGTGGTTGAATGGCTACCTGAATTGATTACTCCACAATATGTAAAAAGTATCAACAGTGCTCCTGGGATCCTTGCGTTAGATATGAAGCGCACTATTGGTGAAGATGGAGCAGTGGAATTGGACCCTTTGGCCTATGCTGTTCCTGGTGGCAGGTTCAATGAAATGTATGGCTGGGATTCGTATTTCATTGCACTTGGATTGATCCATGATGGTAAAGTCGAATTGGCAAAGAACATGGTGGATCATTTCTGCTTTGAAATTGAACATTATGGCAAGATTTTGAATGCGAATCGCACCTACTTTTTACTCCGTTCTCAACCACCCTTCCTCACTGACATGATCCTTCAAGTGTACAAGGCACTCTCGGATCCACCTGAACAGAAAATGGAGTGGTTGTCCAAGTGCTTCCGTGCTGCCATCAAAGAATACCATCAAGTGTGGATGTGTGAACCTCGCCTTGACATTCAAACTGGCCTATCTCGCTATCGACCTGGTGGCATGGGCATTCCACCTGAAACCGAACCTTCTCACTTTGACCACGTACTTGAACCCTTTGCAAAACGCCATGGCATGACCATTCAAGCCTTCCATGAAGCCTACCAAAATGAACAAGTCATTGAACCTGAACTTGATGTGTATTTGTTGCATGATCGTGCAGTCCGTGAATCTGGCCATGATACATCCTATCGATTGGATGCTGTCTGCGCTGATTTAGCCACGGTTGATTTGAATTCATTGCTCTACAAGTATGAAAGGGACATTGCCACTACTATTGAAAACGAATTTGATGGTGAGTTCATCATGGAAGATGGGTTTCCAACCAGTGCTCAGGTATGGTTGGATAGAGCTGCAAGAAGACATGAATTGATGAACAGGTTCTTGTGGAATGAAGAGCATGGCCTCTACTATGATTACAATACCAAAACACAGCAGCAAATTACTTATCAAAGTGTCACGTCCATGTGGCCATTGTGGGCACAACTGGTCAGCCCTCAACAAGCATGCAAATTGATTCCAACTGCCCTTGCCTTGTTTGAAGTGGAGGGTGGTTTGGTGTCTGGTACAGAGGAATCTCGTGGTACAATTACCTTGGACCGCCCTAGTAGACAATGGGATTCTCCTTATGCCTGGGCACCTCATCAAATCATTGCATGGAAAGGTCTCATCAACTATGGTCACCAATCTGATGCTCAACGTTGTGCCTACCGTTGGCTTCATACCATCACCAAGGCATTTGTTGACTTTAATGGTGTCGTACCTGAAAAGTTTGATGTGGTCAACAACACTCATCTCGTCCAAGTGGAATATGGTCAAGTTGGAATTGATTTCAAGTACATTCCAAAAGAAGGTTTTGGATGGATGAACACCAGTTACCAATTAGGCCTTGATCTCCTCACTGACACTCAAAAGACTGCACTCTCCACCCTCGTCAACACCAACAAACTCTTTAAATGAAGCTCTAATTGTACATTTGTTGAAATCTACTCACTTGTGCACTCAGTTGAAACTCTTGATTCACATATGGCCTTACATCCTCCACTCCCACTAAACTCTCCAGAAACGGCATCAACCCAACCAATTCCTTGTCCTCCTCATCATCATACCAACTCTTGATTGGAATTCCATTATGAATTTGATATGCAAATGCTTGAGGCGCATTATCCACAATCACAACTTGCCTTAAATCCCTTCCTAAAACTGACAGATCCTTAAAATAATACCCATCCACATGCATACACGACTCCCTAAACAACCTGTACTTGATGTACTTTCTCTTTGGATCAATCAAATTCAACAATCGATCCGCATAAACCTTTTGACTTGCAGTAAATATCACCACTTCAAACATCCTACTCACACGTTCCAAAAACTCTGTACAAAACGGCCTTAATTTCCCAGTAATCAAATAATCATGGTCATCAACCCTAACTGGAAACTTGACATGATAATCTTCCATTTCCACAAAACTGCAATGTGCAAGTGTTTCATCCAAATCAAGTACAAGTGTAATGGGAGGACTTGAACGTGTTTTTGAAGGTAATGCGTGTGGACGAATAATATAACGTGGTGGTATGGTTGGTGGTGAAGCAAGGAGCATAAAGGTCAAGAGTTCGTGTTCTTCTAATTGGAGGAATTCCATGGATGCGTCTGGTGTTGGATCATGAGTGGATTCTTGATCGGTATCATAGACTAATTCGTGAATGCCTGTGGATACACGTTTCAAGAGTGAAAAGGCGGGTGAGAAGAGGTTGGTTAGCATTGAGGATGATGGGGGATCAATGTCCATTTCATCTTGGCTGTCTAGGATGGGCGATGGTCTGGCCTTTTTGGGAGATGAAAAAATTAATCCAGAGGAATCCATCTTCATGTTGATGAGTATTTTTGATGACGTGTTTTTCAAAAAAAGCGAAAAAAATTGTGACTGCGTTTTTTCTTTATCTTTCAATCAAATCGACGATTTTTAGTGCTCCATGCTCCCTGACCCTTTTCTTCAATTACTTTTTGATTTCACACACAAAACGCTCTCTGTATACTTGATCACTCTCCTATAATTAGATACTAAACCATGTCGGGCACTCCTCCACCACCACCAGAAACTCGTCCCTTTGAGCAATCTACTGCTGCCAAACAATCCGAAAACGCTACAACTATTGATCCGCTGCATTCCCACACTACTGTCTCCATGCAGCCACCTTATCCTGATACCGCTCCTACTCTTCCTCCATCCTTTACCACCTCGCAAGCGCTTTACCAACAACCTCTTCCTCCCTTGCCTCAGCAAACACCTCATAGTCCTCCTTTTAAATTCCCAGTTCCCCAACAAGCTCAGTCTGCAGTACTTCCCGTGGCCTCTAGCAGCACTGATCCACCTACCTCCTACAACTTCAATCGTATTGCTTTGGACTCTAATGAGCGATTGGCTCAACAAATGTATGTGAAGCAACAACAGCAACAATTGGAACGGCAATTGAAGCAACAAGGTGCTATTATGATACCATCGGGTTCAAGTGACCAACACGCCTCTCCTGTTGGCTTCGTGATTCCTGTTCAACAAGGCTTTATTGTTCCTGATGGCAGACATGTGCCTGCAAGACCAGTCCGTCGATACAACACTGTCAAACGCGTCCAATTGCAAGATGGTCATTTGGTGGTTGAAGTACCTGTGCCTGAAAAGTACTTGGAAAAGGTACAGTTCCGTGAAGGCACAGAGTTTACCCATATGCGTTACACTGCCATCACTTGTGATCCTGACCTCTTTTTGGAAGAACGTTTCACCCTTCGCACTCAAATCTGGCAACGTCCAACAGAGATTGCTATTTGTTTGACCATGTACAATGAAGATGAAATACTCTTTACCCGTACCATGTACAGTGTCATGAAGAACATTGCTCAATTGTGTAAACGTGATCGTTCCAAGGTTTGGGGTCCTGATGGTTGGAAGAAAGTTGTTGTTGTGTTGATTGCTGATGGTCGTAAAAAGGTCAACAATCGTACTCTGTCTGCCTTGGCCAGCATGGGTATTTATCAAGATGGTGTGGCCAAGAACATTGTGAATGGCAAGGAAGTCACTGCTCATTTGTACGAGTACACCACCCAACTCTCCTTGGATCCTGAAATGAAGCTCAAGAGTCACGAAAAGGGCCTTGTACCAGTGCAATTCATGTTCCTACTCAAGGAAAAGAATGCCAAGAAACTCAATTCTCATCGTTGGTTTTACCGTGCCATTTGTAGAACACTTGTGCCCAATGTGACCATCCTCATTGACGTTGGTACTGCCCCTAGCAACCATAGTATTTACCACCTTTGGAAGGCATTTGATGTGGATGGAGATGTCGCAGGTGCTTGTGGTGAAATCTCCGTCATGAAGGGTAAAGCATGGCGTGCCCTTTTGAATCCTTTGGTCGCTGCTCAAAACTTTGAGTATAAAATCTCCAACATTCTTGACAAACCTTTGGAATCCACTTTTGGTTACATTTCCGTGTTGCCTGGTGCCTTTTCAGCCTATCGTTATGAAGCCTTGTTGGAAGATAGTTCTGGTAAAGGTCCATTGATCTCGTACTTTAAGGGTGAACGCAGAGAAGGACAGGCTCAGGAAGAAGGTATCTTTGAAGCCAACATGTACCTTGCTGAAGATCGTATCCTTTGCTTTGAATTGGTGGCCAAACGTGATGCCAAATGGGTACTTCGTTACGTTCGCAGTGCTGTGGGTGAAACAGATGTACCTGATACAATCGCCGAATTGATTTCACAACGTCGCCGCTGGTTGAATGGTTCCTTCTTTGCAGCCGTTTACTCTCTCACTTACTGGAATCGTTTCTTGACTGCCAGGCATTCCCTTCCTCGCAAATTCCTCTTTGCATTGGAATTCATCTACATGTTCTACAACATGGTGTTTTCGTGGTTTGCATTGGCGTGCTTTTACCTCACCTTTTACTTTCTTGGTCTTACCATCATTCAACCAGAATTAGATCCTTTCCGTGCAGGCAGCCTAGCTCCTTCTACCAAAGGTGCTGGCTACTACATCTTTTACACGTTGAATTACTTGTACTTTATCCTGATTGTGTTCACATTCATCTCGTCCATGGGTAATCGTCCACAAGGTTTAAGGTGGATGTACACGATCGCTTTTGTATTTTTCGCAGTCATCATGGCTTACACGCTCTTTGCTGCCATCTTCCTCACTGTCCGTGGTATCAATCTTGCTGCCAGTTCAGGTGTGTTTTCAGGATCAGCTGGTGACATTTTAATTGGCAATGACATTTTCCGTTCCATTGTAATAGCACTTGGTGGCACCTATGGCCTCTACATCATTTCCTCCCTCATGTACCTTGACCCCTGGCATATGATTACCAGTTTCATCCAGTACATGCTGATTGCACCCTCTTACATCAACGTGCTTAACATTTACGCTTTTTGCAACACTCATGATGTTAGTTGGGGTACAAAGGGCGACAATGTAGTGTCCACAGATCTCGGTGTTGCTGTTACCAAAGAGGATGGTATGCAAGAAGTAGACATCTCCATGCCAAGTGACCAAATAGACATCAACCAAGCCTATGAAGAAGAGTTGCAGATTCTCGCCAATCCACCATCCAAAGAAAAGGCTGAACTAGATCCCAAGACTGCACAGGAAGATTACTACAAACAGTTCCGTACTCACATTGTGTTGCTTTGGCTGTTGACAAATGGTGCTTTGGTCGCTCTGATCTCTAGTACACAGTTTGCATTACTTGTTGCACCTTCTGATCCCAATCAAACTCCTGGATCAAATGCCACCTTTTTCGTATCCAACAAATTCTTTGCATTTGTGCTCTATTCAGTAGCAGCACTCGCACTGGTTAGATTCATTGGCAGCTTTATTTACATTTTGCTTGCCATCTTTAGTCGTGGATACTAGACATTTCAATACACACTTAATTTTTATCCCCTGACCAATCCATGGCCATGAATTTAGTGTGTGTGAATTCCTGAATGCCATACTTTCCACCTTCCATACCCATACCTGATTCCTTGATCCCACCAAATGGAGTAATGTCACTGCTAACAAGTCCAGTATTGATTCCAACCATGCCAACTTGAAGGGATTCAGCCACATGCCATGCTTTATGGAGATCACGGGTATAAAAATATCCTGCCAACCCAACTGGTACATTATTAGCCATTTCAATCGCTTGTTCCGTTGTATCAAAAGCAAGGATAGGAGCAACAGGTCCAAATGTTTCTTCCTGTGTAATGAGGCAAGAGGGTGTTATGTTGGTCAATAAAGTTGGTTGGTAATAGTTGCCATTGAACCGCTCATGACTTCCAGTCACAAGAGTCGCGCCATTAGCCAGAGCATCCTTTACATGTCGTTCTACTTTGATGGCAGCCTGTTCATGAATCAGAGGTCCATGCGTGGATGTTGGATCCAATCCATGGCCCACACGAACCTTGGTCATACTTTCTGCTGCTTTGCTTACGAATTGATCATGGATGGAAGAGTGTACGAGGATACGGTTAGCACATACACAAGTCTGCCCTGAATGTCGGAGTTTTGCAACCATCATGCCTTGAACTGCTGCATCCACATTTGCATCTTCAAATACGATAAAAGGAGCATTACCACCCAGTTCAAGTGAAACTCTCTTCAATCCACGCGCACTTGTAGCCATAATGTGCTTGCCAACAGCTGTCGATCCAGTAAAGGACACTTTTGCAATAGTTGGATGTGTCAATAATTCATCAGACACATCCTTCAAATGCTCACGAGTAGTCACTACATTCATGACACCAGGTGGTAACCCTGCTTGTAGTCCCAATTCACACAATGCAAGTGCAGACAGTGGAGTCTCTGAAGCTGGTTTGATGACAACTGAGCATCCAGCAGCGAGTGCAGCACCAACCTTCCTAGTAATCATGGCCACTGGGAAGTTCCATGGAGTGATGATGGAGCAGACACCAACTGGTTGTTTGATGGTAAGGAAACGTTGGTTCAAGACAGGTCCATCCATTGACTCGCCATAATTACGACGTGATTCAGCTGCAAACCATTCAATAAATGATGCACCATATCTAATCTCACCAAGAGATTCAGTTAATGGTTTCCCATTTTCTAGAGTTAATAGTACAGCCAAGTCCTCCTCGTGTTGTTTGATCAAATTGAACCATTTGATGAGTGTGTTGTAACGTGTTATGGTGGATATCTGTTTCCATGCTTGAAATCCTTCATGTGCTGAATCAATTGCTTCTTTGGCATGCTGAGCAGTCAAATCAGGTACGTTGGCAAGTTGGATGCCTGTGCCTGGATCAGTAACGGCAAACCAATCTTGAGTATTTGATTTCCAATTGTTGTGGATAAAGGCAGCTTCACGTAATAATCCAACACTCTTCAACTAGCATGGCTTTAGCTCTCGAGTGCATGGAGACGTGCTCGCTGTATGTGTTGCAGTACAATATGACGAAACGACATGTCAAATCTTTTTTGATGATCAAGGAAATCTCGATCCAAATTCCACTTGCAGGCACCATCACCTTCCAAGTAGAATGCATCCACCAGCTCCACCAGCTCCTTAATGATCTCCTTAGCACTTCTGCATACAAACTGCGTACATGTGGTGGATTACCAGTCCATGATTTGACAAATCAACAATTCCTCACTTGTACTATTGTAGCGCATGGTGGTAAGGGTGGATTTGCAAGTATGTTGAGGGCACAGGGAGGTCGTATGGCAGCACGCAAGTCCACAAACTTTGATGCATGTCGTGATCTAAGTGGAAAACGTTTGAAAACCATCAAACAAGCACAACAAATGGCCGACTACCTTGCAGAAGAACCAGCAAGACTTGAAAAGGAACGTGCCAAGTTGGATAAAAAGATTGAAAAGGCATTGGAAGGCCCTCCCAAGAAGAAGATACGGTTTGATGACGTACAGTATTTGAAGGATTGTGAGGAATTGGTTGAAAATGCCAAGAATGCCGTTCAAGTTGCCATGGAAGCAGATGAGAGTGAGGACAAGACTAGTGGGAAGCGCGTCTTGACCTTTTGGGAAGAGGACGAGTGTGGCAGTGAGAGTGAGACGGAAACCACTAAAGACTTGCAGACAGAATCGCTATAAATTTTTCAGATGCGTGTGACCCAACGCCTCTTTTTCTCAGCATCACTCGTCGCCCACTTTTCCCTTCGACCAACTTTACTGTTTGCTCCATTCTCCACCATGAGTGCACCTGATCACTTTTACCAATTCACTGCAAATGATATTGAAGGCCAACCTGTACACACACTCTCTTGACCCACCTTCAACTCATCTTGCATAGATCTCCATGGAAACTTACCGTGGTAAAGTCGTCCTTGTCGTCAACGTGGCTTCTCAATGAGGGTTAACAAAGTCCAACTACTCTCAGTTGGTCAGCCTTGATGAAAAGTACCGTGAACGTGGCCTCACTATCCTCGCCTTCCCCTGTAACCAGTTTGGTTCTCAAGAACCAGGAACAGCCCAAGAAATCAAAGACTTTACTGCCAAGATGGGCGTTCAATTCCAGCTCTTTGAAAAGATTAATGTCAATGGAAAAGAGGCACATCCTCTCTTTGTGTTCCTCAAGAAGAAACTCACTGGGTTCCTTACCAATGATTTAAAGTGGAATTTCACAAAGTTTGTATTGGATCGTACTGGTAAGCCTATCCAGCGCTATGCTCCAAAGGATGAACCGTTTTCCATTGAACCTTTGATCATCCGACTCCTTGAAGAAGGAGAAGAAGAATGAGCACTGTGTGCTGTGTGTGTGTAATTGAGACTGTCGTTATGAAGCCAAGTGGTGTAAATTATCCCCCCTCTATTGGGGAGCATGACTTGTGTGGAAATTCCTGCGATACATTCTGAATACATGCGCACATCCAGTGTGATTCTAGCCGAAATTTTCTTTTTTTTCCACTCCAAAGCAGGCACAGTTGGATGAACCGTTTCAAAGCAATAAGTTCTTCTCGTAGGGGTACGCCTTCTTCCTCAAAGCAGGCTTCACATCAGGCCTCTTACCAGGCTTCTCGCAAGTCCTCTCGCAATGCTTCACGTGCTCCATCTCATCCAGCATCGGACATTGATGATCATCCCTCTTCATCTGGCTCATCAGATGATGACAGCTCATCCCCACCACCAGGCACCATTGAAGAGGAATCCATTGGGCACAATTGGCAAACTACCTTGATGGAATCCATTGAATCTATTGGTGAAAAACGCACCAGTACTCGTGAAGAAGGGTTAAAGACCATCATTCGCATCCTACGCCACCAACATGCAGCTCAAGTGCTCGAAACTCACCGTGAAACCATGATGGATGCACTCATGCGATGCCTCAAACGAGACAAGAGCTCTAATGAGAACATGTTGGCAGCAGACGCTATTGCCTTGTGTTTTATTACGATTGGACCAGAGAACGAAGCCATGTACCAGGACATTGCTTTTAGTTTCAAGTACCAAATCACCCATGGTAAATCTGATGCCATGAAAGCCTCTTTAATCAGTGCATTGGCCATGGCATGCTTCATTGCAAGTTCAGATGACTCTGATACCTATGACTTGGTGGATTTCTTTAGTGGTATCGTTACTCAATCCAATGGCCAAAACCTCACCATCAAAAGTGCATTGAATGCATTTGGTCTCATGTTTTCAAGTATTCATTCCCTCGATGTAGCCAAACAAGCATTCAACAAGGCCATGCCACTTCATCTCAAGACACTACAGCATGCAGGAACAGATGTACGCATAGCATGTGGTGAGAACATTGCACTCTTTTATGAAGTCTTGGATGACCAGGATGAATCCCTTCATTATGACCACAAGCAAGAGTTGATTGCACTGTTACATACGCATTCCAAGGAAAGCAGTAAAA
Organism: Acaulopage tetraceros; assembly: GCA_004114255.1. Lineage (NCBI taxonomy): Eukaryota > Fungi > Zoopagomycota > Zoopagomycetes > Zoopagales > Zoopagaceae > Acaulopage > Acaulopage tetraceros. The sequence goes on from QZWU01000069.1 coordinate 20,925, forward strand.
AGATTGCCAAAAAGGAACGATCTTCTCAAAAGAACACATTTAGGGACATTTTACGGACTGTGGAGGATGGCATGCACCCCGAAGTCAAACTGCAATTCAAAAACAACTCTGTGGTATTTGATTCATGGGCTAAAATCAAACGGTTGAATGCATTAAGAGAGATTTTAGGACAAGGACTGCATGTGCATTTTGAATTGAATGAAGTCATGAGTGATATTTTTGAATTGGATCAACCTGTTCAAGGACAACAGGCCATGCAGTGGCGACAAGTGGTGTCTCCCAACTCTGAATTGGCTAAAAGTAGGACCATGGATCGAAAGGTTGAGCGTGTACAACGGTCTCTTAAAAAGAGCTCACATGCTCATCACCATGAAGATGATTATTAAACAAATGCGCAGTTATTCTAATGCCTTGATTGCCATCTTGAGTGCCCCTTCGTACGTTGCATTTCCACCAATAAATCCACTATGATGACAAAACACACAACCTTCAATCCCGCTCACAGCATCCAATTCAGTGCTGCGCAATCCACGCCATGACTCTGGCAACGGTGCCTTTGATGCAAATGAATCTAGACTAACAGGTACTGCTTGTACCCTCCATGCATTCTCACGGTCATCACGGAACAACACATGAGAAATATCCACATTCAATTCAGTCTGTAATGTAAACAAATGTTCTTTCCATGGACATGCTTGTTCAAATCGAATAATACGACCACTGGGATGGACTGTTGACCGTTCTGTGAGTGCATCGACTACCATGGAACGTGCAGGTAACCACGCATGTACCATGAATTTAAGACGGTCCATAAACTCTGTTCCAGCAACCTCCATTGCAATCTTGAACCGTTCATCCACATCCACATCCGTCTGATTCCACCATGGATTCAGCCTTCCAACACGAGCAGATAAATTCGTGGATTCCCTATAAGCAAGGGATACGGAAGGATCAACTTGAGGAACACCATTGTCAATTGCATCCAAAGACTCAATGAGGTCAGTGTAGAGTTTTTGATAGAGCAATTCGACGCGTTCGTCAACCACTGATGTCCCTAATTCCTGCATGATGACTTCCTTTGCATAATGTTTGTAGATCAAACCAGCAGATGAGAGTTTGATGGAATGAGATGGACTAAATGTGGTGTTGAATCCGCGTTGATGGTGATCGAATCGCATGATTGAGGGATCGTATTCACCACCCACGTCGACTAATGCATCACAGGTTTTCCAAACGGTAGGATCGCGTGAACGAACGATGGCTATAGGTGGTGATTAAACGCGACATGGGGGGATTGGATTACTGGCTTCATGGAACGATGGGAGTTTTTTCAATAAAAAGATGGCCAATGCTTCATCACTAGGAAGGATCAGTGAGAGAGGGGGAGGAAAGGATCATGCCAATGAAAGGTGCCAGAGTGTGTTCCAATAATCTTTGTCATTTCTCCTGCAAATTTTTTCATGATCAAGGGATTTTTGTTGGATATCAGTGGAACTCTGCTTATTGGTGACACTTTACTCCCTGGTGTAAGGGATGCAGTCAACTCTTGCACATTGCCAATTCGACTTTGTTCCAATACTACAAAGATGAGCAGTGGAAAACTAGTGAGTCAACTCCACAGTCTTGGATTGAGTATACCTTCTGAACATGTGTTTACTTCATTGAATGCAGCTGCTCACCTAGTCAAAGCAAGGGGGTTGAATCCACTATTGTTGGTAGAGGATGAAGCATGTAAAGAGTTTGAGCAAAGTGAATCCAGTAGCTTTGATGCTGTTGTAGTTGGATTAGCACCTTCTAAACTCAACTATCAGCACTTGAACCAAGCATTTCAGTTGCTCAAGAGTAATCCAAGGTGTGAATTGATTGCCATTCATCGTGCAAAGTACTATGCAACAGGGATTGAAGAGTTATCACTTGGTCCTGGTCCTTTTATTACTGCATTAGAGGAAGCAAGTGGAAGGCAGGCACTTGTTGTTGGTAAGCCTCAGGCTGCCTTTTTTCAATTAGTGTTGGACAGTCTTGGAAAGGATGTTGAGCCTCATCGAGTTGCTGTTATTGGTGATGATGTAAATCTTGATTTGGGACAAAGCGCAGTAGAACTTGGGTTAAAGAGGTACTTGGTGCGTACAGGCAAGTATCAGGTGGGTGATGAGCACAAAGTGCCAGTGGATGGGGTTTACAATAGTGTAGTTGAAGCACTTGCTGATTTACATCCACAGTAAACCAGTGGCGACCTCCTTTTTCACCAGTAACGGGTCAACCACTTGCATCAATCGTGCGTGCACCTCCTCTACTGTCCCATTCGCGTCTATGCTCTTCCAATTGTCTTGCCATAGTTTCATAAATACATTCCTAACACGCGTTTGCAACTCGACATTCTCGAACCTCTCCGTTCCATAGGTTCCACGCGTGGCAGCATCCTTTACATCCATTTCCATCCACAACACTGCATCAGGTCGTGGCAACCCTCTGTCTGGTTGCTTACTCCATTCCAAATCCACTCCTTGTGCTACTGTAAACGCCACTCCAGAATACGCATATCTGTCCACAATCACATGGACACCTTGTGTCAGTGTATCTGTAATGTCACGTACAGCTTCCCATCGATTGGCAGAAAACAACAGGTGAGCTGCTTGAAGGTTCATGTTGGTTTTGTTTTGTAAATAATCATTCAGGACGCGTCCAATCACACTTGCACGGTCTGGAAATCTCTTCAACACACTGGCACATCCCTTCTTGTTCAATGCATCCACCAACAGTTGACATTGTGTTGTTTTCCCACAACCATCACCACCTTCCAATACAATCAGTTTTCCTTTCATAGAGAAAAAAACTTTTATTCAACTTTGGAACCTTTACCCACTTGGTCCCATGGAGATGCACTTTCAAAGCTCCTGAATGCCTGTGTCAACTCGAGTGGCTCCACCACAACTCTCTTCTTCTCATCATCGTACCTCACTTCAGTGTATCCAGTCAATGGGAAATCCTTTCTCAATGGATGTCCTTCAAATCCATAATCCGTAAGAATTCTTCGCAAATCAGGATGACCTTCAAAGAAAATGCCGTACATGTCCCATGCTTCCCTTTCAAACCAATTGGCACCATTGAAGAGAGGAACAAGGGATGGGACAGGCGTCACTTCATCCGCATAAGTCTTGACACGAATGCGCGAGTTGTAGCGAACACTCAATAGATTGTAGACCACTTCAAACCTGTTTTTACGCGTAGGATAGTCCACTCCAGCAATATCCATGACTTGTTTGTACTGAGTGGAGGAATGGTCACGAAGGAATTGCATAACTGGGAGGACAGCTGATGGTGCAATCAAAAGGGATAATTCATCCTTGTAGACGGTGTACTTTTGGATATATTTTGGCATCATGGACATTAGGTAATCACCAAAAGTGGTGAGATGGGCAGAACGTTTGGCGATTGCAGATTGCATACTCTTTTTTTCACTGATGAAGAGATTTTTGCAGATTAGGCACATGGCGACGCGTACAAGTCGTCCATACTTGGCACCACGCAAGTTTCAACAACACATTATCCTCTCTGATGGGTCACTCATCACCCTCATGACAACATCACCTAAAAGTGTGATTACATGTGCAAAAGATTCGCGTAATCATCCACTATGGAACCCACAATTAGTCAATGAATTGGACGATGATTCAGGACGTTTAAAGCAGTTTGCAAAGAGATTTGGAGGTGATTGGGAGCAAATGGACTAATAAAAAGTGTGATGGAATTACTTTTCTTCTAAAATGGACAAAAAGCAACAGGTCATGGACCAAGTTCGTAGTGAATTGGCACTTGCTAATGCACAGGAATTGATCAATGTATGGCCATGATGAAAGAGTGGATTAATCTGATTAGAAAATGAATGAGAAATGCTTTGTTAAATGTGTTCCCAAGCCAGGATACAAATTGGAAAGTGGTGAACAGGTAAACGCGTCTTCCTGGTGTGCTGATGATTATGTAGACGTGTATTGCAAAGTGTATGGATCGATACATGGAGGCATGGACCATTGTGTCACGTGCATATGTGTCACGAGTGCAGAAAGAGTCTCAGCAAAACTAGTATTGATAAAGTACTGATGACTGATGAAGAGGTTAAAAGGGGCTACAGTGATAGGACTGAGGGCAGCCATGGATATATGAAACAGAGCGACCAAGTCCACATGGAGGATCATGCACTAGCACCACCACTGTTACTCTACAATGAACCAATAGACTGTGGATATGAGCTCAAAATGTGTCTAGTGAGCTTTGGAGTTGTCTTGGGTATCCTGACAGTGACCTACTTGGTGGTATGCTACACGCGTCAAATGATTTACTAAAATTCTTCTTTTTTCTCTTCATGTTTTCGCGTGTTTTCAGTCCATTAAAACGCGTCTCACGCGTCTCCATACGATCAACAGCAAGTGCAGTAGATGTAGCACGGTTACACAAACTACGCAATATTGGCATCAGTGCTCACATTGATTCAGGGAAAACCACACTCACAGAACGTATTCTGTATTATGCACGCTTCCCCACTCTCTCTCTCTCTTTATGCCTGACGCTACACTAGACTGGTCGCATCAGAGAAATCCATGAAGTACGTGGACGCGACAATGTTGGTGCCAAGATGGATTTCATGGAATTGGAACGTGAAAAGGGCATCACGATTCAATCTGCAGCAACCCATTGTCACTGGGATGGTCACAATATCAACATCATTGATACACCAGGTCACGTTGACTTTACCATTGAAGTAGAACGTGCATTACGCGTCCTTGATGGTGCAGTTTTGGTCCTATGTGCAGTCAGTGGTGTTCAAAGTCAAACCATCACTGTGGACCGTCAAATGAGACGCTACGACATTCCTCGCATCTCCTTCATCAACAAGGTGGATCGTGCAGGTGCATCACCTGATCGCGTTATTAGTCAAATCCAACAAAAGTTGCGTATGCCAGCAGCTGCTTTACAAGTCCCCATTGGATTAGAAGATGAGTTTCAAGGTGTAGTGGATTTGATCAATATGAAGGCATTGGTGCATCAAGGACGTCGTGGTGAACAAATTGTGCAGCAGGATATTCCACGAGATTTGGTTCAAATGGCCCATGAACGACGACAACATTTGGTCGCCACTTTGGCTGATGTGGATGATGGTATGGCTGATATCTTTTTGAATGAACAAACACCAAATGCAGAGGAATTACAACAAGCTATTAGAAGGGCTACGCTTGCACGTACCTTTTCACCAGTGTTGATGGGATCAGCCATCAAAGACAAGGGTGTACAACAATTGTTGGATGCTGTGGTTTCATTCCTTCCTAATCCAATGGAACGACCCAATGTTGCATTGGATATCAAGAACAAGGAACAACCTGTGGAATTGAGTTCAGATTCAACTGCGCCATTTGTTGGATTGGCATTCAAATTGGAAGAAGGTCGATATGGACAATTGACCTATGTCAAAGTGTACCAAGGCATCTTGCGCAAAGGAATGCAAGCCATGCACGTTCGTAGTGGTAAAAAGATCAAGATCTCACGCCTAGTCCGTATGCATGCTGACGAAATGGAAGAAATCGAACAAGCATCAGCAGGTGAAATCTGCGCATTGTTCGGTATCGATTGTGCCTCTGGTGACAGTTTTACTGATCCCAGTATTTCCTATTCCATGACATCCATGTACGTCCCACCACCCGTCATCTCACTCTCCCTTACACCTCAAGGTAAGGAAACAAACAACTTTTCAAAAGCATTGAACAGATTCCAAAAAGAAGATCCAACATTTAGGGTTGAATTGGATCCAGAGAGCAAAGAAACCATCATTTCAGGAATGGGTGAACTGCATTTGGACATTTATGTGGAGCGCATGAAGCGTGAATACGGAGTTGAATGTGTCACTGGTAAACCGCGCGTTGCATTCAGGGAAACCATCACTCAAATGGCTAAATTCAATTATACGCACAAGAAGCAATCTGGAGGCGCAGGTCAATTCGCACGAGTTGCAGGACACATTGAGCCCAATCAAGATGACGCTACAGATGGGTTCAGTTACGATAATGTGTTTTTGAACCAAGTTGTGGGTGGTAACATTCCAACCAACTTTATTCCTGCTTGTGAAAAGGGATTTGAAGATGCAGTTGAAAAGGGAACGTTGATTGGACATCCAGTCAAGGGCGTTCGGTTTGTACTCGAAGACGGTCTTGCACATTCAGTAGATTCAAGTGAATTGGCATTTAGATTAGCATCACTCTATGCATTTAGGGAGGCGTTCCACAAATGCAAACCAATTATCCTGGAACCCATCATGTTGGTGTCCATTACTGCACCAATAGAGTTTCAAGGTGGTGTACTAGGTTCCATTAATCGAAGAAAGGGAACGATCATGGATACAGAGGTACAGCAAGATTACTTTGCAGCGACTGTTGAAGCACCTTTGAACAACATGTTTGGGTATTCTACAGAATTGAGGTCTGCTACTCAAGGTAAGGGAGAGTTTACTATGGAGTATGCGAAACATGCGCCTGTACTCCCCTCCGTGCAAGAAGAGTTGGTCAAGGCTTATCAAAAGAGATTGAGTGAAAAGTAACAGTAAAAAAATTCTTTAATGGAAGATCACGGTTTGATTTAAACATACATCTCGACTGATCCCACTAGATGTATGTCGTGTATGCCGTGGAGAAGCTACACAATCACACCCCTTGTACCATCCCTGTAAATGTTCAGGGAGTATTAAATACGTGCACGAAGATTGGTAATTCCATCCACCACCATCAACAATTAATCTCTCATCTAGTCTAAAAGAATGGCTACAACATTCACGTAAAAAGTATCCCTAAAATATCCACTCCTCCCCCCTCTGATCCCTCTAGATTCTGTGAATTGTGCAAAAAAGAGTTCAAGTTCACACCACTTTATCGTCAAGATATGCCCACAAGCATTCCAATGACCGTGTATATGCGTCGTGTTGTACTAAGATTGTCCCTTTTATTGGTACAGGCTATCCGGTTATTGTTGGTTGCTGTGATCTGGTTGGTTGGTATTCCTTGGTTGACCATGTGGCAGTGGTATTGGACATTTTGGTCAGGGAACATTGTTGCATTTCGACTAAGTGGATGGCAAGTGGAAGTGGTGAGGATTGAACGAAAGGTTGAGGAGGAAGAAGAAAGAAATAGTGGTGAAGAGCATGCTGGATTGGAGTTTGCATTGATGTGTTTCAAGGGACAGATTATTGCTTGTGTTATTGTAGTTGCATTTATGGGTATATTTCTATTAAGGGAATGGGTGTTGCAGAACTTTCCAAATGTGATGAATGAACCGCCTGCTGAGCCACCTGTAGTTGAACCTGTGGGCGAAGCAGTGGATGTACCAGCACAGGAACCAGTGCAGGAGGAAGAACCACAGTTACCTCAGGAAGATGATGCACAACCACCAATCGATCCACTTGAGCCACCTGATGTGGCTGTACAGATGCAGCAATGGCTAATGGGTGATCAGCCTGCCAATCCACCTCCTGAACAACCACCAGAGGTCATCAATGAAGATGCAGAAGAATTTGATGGATTGGTGGATGGAGTTGGTCTCAGAGGCCCTTTGACCAATCTCTTTCAAAATGCCCTCTTGATCATACTGTTGGTGTCTGCTGGTATGCTCACTCTTGTGTGGATTCCATTCGTCACGGGTAAAACCCTGTTTCTCACTCCAATCATGAACTATTGGTCCTTTCCCATCAGACTCTTTCGATTATTCACGGATCCATTGGTGGATTTTGTGATTGACATTTGGTTCCCACTCATCATGAAACTCTTATTTCCAGTATTCGCAGTTGGTCAGTACCTGTTTCCACAATATTCATTGTTTGTACCAACCAGTCTCATGCTCAATGACGTTCCTCCCACTGACCATGGACCTTTGGATACTCTTCTTCATCAACAAGTACCCTTGTTCTCCATCTGTTCTGGTGAATTCACAGACTCGTTTCTTGCTCAATGGAAGGATCAAATCTGTACTCCAGCATTTGAACAATTGGCCTGTATTATCGTGGGTTATACTTTTGTAGCCTGTCTCCTTTCAGTCTATGCTTACCAACGAAAGTCTCGTTTACGCGACTACATCCATCCACAAGTCCACGAAACCATTGTTGTTATGGCCATGATGATCAAAGTACTCGTATTCGTGATCTTTGAACTGGTACTCTTTCCCATGATTTGTGGCGTCCAATTACTCACAATTGCCTCATCAGCTTTCCATGCAAGTCAAGTTGAACTCGTACTCCATGCACCCTTCACCTTTGTCTTTATCTACTGGGCAGTTGGTACTGCTTTTATGTACTTTTTTGCATCACTCGTGTCCTCTCTGCGTTCCACCTTTCGTAAGGGCGTACTCTATTTTGTTAGAGATCCAGATAGCAACGATTTCCATCCCATGAAGGACATTTTAGAACGTGATGCAATCGTCCATGTTCACAAATTGACCATATCCCTCGTACTTTACACGGGCATCATTGTGTGTAGTTTGGGTTGGATGGTCCTCGTTTCATGGCTAGTAGGTCTATTCCCACTCAATCTGTCCTTCCAAGCCATCACAACCATCCCATTTGACTTGATGATCCTTCACATTGTACTCCCTTTGTTTCCATGGAACAAAGTGGCACACTCAATGCGCCAATACTTTTTGTTATGGACCAGATATGCAGCTGACGTGCTTCAATTGTCCTACTTTTTATTTCCAAGGGTGAAACCAGTGGACACTAGGGATTTTAGATTGGCCCTTGTACCTGCTCAAGACAGTCTACGCTTGGTCAAAGGACAACGTGCCATCATTTACGTGGATGGAAGGGGTGAACCTATTGAACCCACTCAAGTCATCCAAAACAGGAGGAGTCGCACTTTGGTTTACATTCCAAATCACTTTTATTGGCGTGTTGCTGCCTTTATTGTAATGCTCATTGGCTCCATTTCAACTGCTGGGTTTGTTTGTTTAGCAACTCCACTTTTAATTGGTCGATTGGCACTTGTACTCCTTGGCCTACTTTCACATGACATGTATGCCTTTCTCATTGGTTTAGTGGTGGTTTGGATCTCTGTCCTCCTCTTCCAACAACGCCATTATGTAGCCAAGTATTCAGCATCCACTTGGATCACTACGTTGGCCCATCTCATTGGTTGGATCACACTCGTTCCTTACCTCACTGGCGTTGCTTGTCGACTCTACCTCATCCATCCTTTCTCACCATCATGGTCACGATCACTCTATACAGCTCTTATTCATGACTGGATATTCGGTGTATTGATGCTTAAAATCACTTGGCACCTTCAAAAATTACATCCAAACAACCTGCTGCAAATCACATGGTCACAACACTCACTCCTCCTCTTACTCTTCAAGGTGCTTCTCACATTATCAACGGCCATTCTCCTTCCACCCATTCTCTTCATCTTAACGCGACTGCTGATTGACATGGACCCCCTCATTCTCCGTCAACTCTTTTACCCAATCGTCCTGTTTACATTCATCCTCACCTCAACCCTCCAACAATCCACAACAGTCCTTTCCACATGGGCAGAACGGATAAGAATGGAAGAATACGTTGTTGGTGAGCAATTACATAATATTGAAGAATGATTCTCAACACCATGCTTGCCATCCTGCAAACATTTGTGCCAATTGAGTAGGATCACTTGCACACAAAATCAAATCATTGACTTGACATTCTACGCTCAGATGACTTGTCAGTTTCTTTTCTACTCCATTGAGGGCACGATCAGCTTCACCATGCCCCACATACTTTTCCTGTGTATCCAAAAACGTATCTTCAACTCCCTCATACGTTTGTTTGGTTTGAATTTTGAGTGGCGATAATGTCCAATTGTATAATGGATCGTATTTGAGTACATCCAATACGGCCATGATTACACTCTTGTACTCGATCAATGTATTCAGAGTGATTTCACAGCATGTAGTAAATGTGCCTTTGACTCCATTCAGACTCATTCCATCCACAATGTCACGGGTGAGGCGGAATGGCACACGTTCAGGAATGTGTAATAATTTACCTTGATCAAATGCGATACCAAGGTCAATATGAACAACTTGGGATGTTTGAGTATCGAGTAAAATGTTCATGGCATGTCGATCACCCAATCCAATCACATGGCCTACAATAGAGGATACAGCAACACTTTTTGTATATTGTTGGACATGTTGGTACCATTCTAGGGCTGATTTGTAGCGTTCTAGAAAGAAATAGTGAAGTGCAGGTTTGAATTTGGTGGTAATGGATTGGTAGAGTGCAGTTTTGGAGGATGATGTACTTGTCTTTTTTGCAAATTCCTCCATGATGAGTTTTCTGCATTCAGAGGAGGACAAGTCGGTTGGATGGTACTTTTTGTGCATGACTGAAAGGATTTCACCAAGTGGTTTAGTTTCATGGACCCATTGGAGGATTCCTGTGGTGCTGGTGAGCGGAATGACTTTGTAAGTGCGCATGGTGAGGTTTCTGCTACGGACATCTCGTTTGTGCGAGAGGAGGGTGTTGAGGACATGGAAAGTTTGTTGCATGACTGCATCTTGACGTAAATCATCCTTGCCTTTGACCTAGAGAGAGAGAGAGAGGGTGAGGGGAGGATAAAGGGAGCGTACGAGTTGGAGGTATTTTTGACCATCGCTTGCAATGCATTCAATCAGTTTGGGAAGGTTGATTCCACCAACGATCCTGTAAGAAGGGGTGAAGGATTGAATAGAACTAAAGTCACTGTAATTGCCTTGAGGTGAGACTGCAAGTGGAATGGTGGGAATGGGGATCATATCCATGTTTTTGCAATTGCGTATGGAGAGGTGGGCTGGAATTGGGAATAATCTAGCATTCTTGTTGTTGGGATCAGCGGGAACAGGCTCCATTGCGAGTTGGTGGTAGGCACGACAGAGCGTCGACACTTGATGCATGATGGATTGTGCTTTTAGTTTCTTAAGGATAGTTTGAGCTGCTTTTGCTCTGTATTCATCTCCAATGTGTTGTATGCCCTTGGAGGATCTTTTTGAGGTTGAAGGAGCACTCATGACTGCTGACAGTAGTTGATAGAGAATGTGGTAAGGATGCTTGTTGGCAATTTCAAGCAAGAGTGCTTGCAAGACACGTTGGAAGGAAGAAGCGTCTTGGTAGAGGCGTGCAGTCAATTGATGGATCAATGGGATAAACTTGTGGCAAATGTGATGACAATTATCCAATTCTGTGGCAATAGCATCGTTTGAGGAATTCATCAGCCACAGTGAGCACACGGAATACACGGCATCATCATAGCGGTTACTGGTTGTCATGGATAGGAGGTAATGTTGAATGGATTTACGAGTCAGCATGATGCGTTTGGCAATCAATTGATTCATTTCTTGCTTTCCTTGTTGGATGATGATGAGTAATCTGCGCATTTGACCATTGTACTGAGCCTTCTCTTTTGGAGTTTTGGCATTCTTGTGCAAGGCATCGTAAGCAAAGTATTCTTCTTCTTTTGTCTTGAGGAGGGATGCAGTGAATTTGTCTTGTTCTGTAGAGAGGAGAATGGTCATTTGGTCCTTGCAGTAGAGTGCGAGTTCATGGTGAGCAGATGCAACTGTTTCTGCTTGAGAGGCAGTACAAGCTTGTTCAAAGGAGGCAATGATGGCGTCACTATGATCTGATTTGAGTTGAGCTTTCCATTTACCCAATTGAAGGTAGTAAGATGGTTCACTTTGGATGGATTCTTGTGGGATGGAGGAGAGTTTAGAGAGAGCAAGGGCATGCTCACCTTGATTCCACAGCAATTTACATTCAGCAGCAACTTGTTTCCATGGTATAACTGTTAAACCAGCGTTAGAGAGTTTGGTGAGGTTGACAAGTGCGTTTGATGCGAATTGATGACCCAGAGTAACTTTGCACATTTGATGAATGTAGGATAATGTAGAGTCCACCAAAGTGGCTTCAAGGGATTGTCGGTCATGAAGGACGAGTTGACCTTGATGTAATGTGCTTTCCAAGAGAATCAATTTAGAGGCATGAGCCATTTCCATACTTTCCATTCTAGGGAGTGTTAGAGGCTGAGAATGAGGGTGGCTTACTTCCAATCCTCGAATAAAGTTGATTGAGGAGGAGGTAGTGATTGTGATAATTGACAGACGAGTGAAAGTTGCATGAGATGTGAATGGATTTGAGAGTTGATGAGTGTATCTTCTGTACACAAGCCTTCCACCAAATGAACGAGTTGTGTGCGGTCCATATCAATTTGGTTCAAAGTAGGTTGTTGAAGTCGATGAAACAGGTAATCATGCACACTATTCTGGATCACGTTGGTGGATGGAATGTGTTCCCATGACTGTGTTCGCCTAATGGATGTCGATAGTATAGGAGGGAGGTGGTTACCATGCAGCTTCCATTTGAAGTTCACTCAAAGTCGGATCATTGAAAGATTGTTGCATAAAAGTACGAGCCATTTGAAAGTGACCTGATCGACAGAGTGCGGATAGAAACCCAACTGATTCATCCTGATCCAACTTACTTTCAGCATACAAAAGGTATTTGGACCAATCACTGGATGCTGCAAAGTGTTTGAGTAAATAAGAATGCGTAATCTCTGCATTCACTCCCATAAAGTTATCAAAATCGCCCATTTCATAATAAGCGTGCATGCTGACTTGAGAGGCTATTTGACGTGATTGTGGAGTATCCAGTGCACGACCTAGGTCCAAAAGTAACAAGGCCATTGCATTTAAACCAACATGTTGAGCAACTAGAGCAGCAGTTGAGTAATCAATAGACAGCCACGATTGGATAGTGTTAGTGGAATCAGCTTGAGGCAGGACTTGCTCGCAGATATACGAGATGGATTGAAGCAATAGGACTACAATTTGCTTGGATTGATTAGAGTAGTTGGAGAGGATTTTGTTGTAGTAGGCAGCAACAAGTTGACGGTTGAGTTGAAAGGTTGAGGCTGATTCTGAATTGTTCAACAGATGGTAAAGGAGGATTGGGTAAATGGAAGATGCAAAGGAAGCGTTGATGGAGGCTAATGGAGCTAAGCAGGAGAACTGACGGAGGTGGGCACAAGCACACAGTTTAGGAACAAGTTCACATAACCAATCATCAACATTGGAAGTTGGTTCGATGAGAAGAGGTTGACTGAGTGGTTGGGCGGATGAACGCACGAGATTCACTTCTCGATCTGGTTGGAAAAAGATGAGGTAGTGCGTAGAAGTGAACACTGGATGGTTGACTGGAATGTAAGCAACGAATTGACTGAGAACACCATGAGCAACAGAAGCTTCAACCAAGTCACTTGCATAAAGGATGTTGAGCATTGCTTTTACAATGGTTTCCAATGGATCCAAGTGTGCCTGGGTAGTTGTTTCCAAAAAGGCTCTGTCATCCATAAAGGCATAGGCACGACCCAACACCAAACCTGTCAATTCTTGTGTCTTTTGATCCAAAGGAATGCGCTTGATTATGGCAAGGAGGTGAGGGATCAATGTACTCTTATCCAACGTGCTTGTGGTGTCCATCAAAAGATTCTCCAAAACCCAACGTAAAGTGAGGGATGAAGTGATGTGACCATCAAGGAAGAGTTGCAACATCTTTTTGGGAGGATAAGCGTGCTTGTTTGGATTGAAATCACCACCTTGCATGACATCACGACAGTACATGAGCATGGGTGACATCATGCCGGCTGATGGCTGACGGTTTTGAGCAAGTTTGTTGAGAATCCATTCAGCCAAAGTGAATTGCTTGTTTTGAATAGCTCGAGGCAATAGTATGTCTTTGAAAAAGGAGTTGGAGGCCAGATGGTTGTTGACTTGCGATAGGAAAGGCATGATCAAGGGAGTTGCGAGATCACTTGTGTCCTGCTGATATGACCAACAAACTAAATGGTGGAGGATGGTGAGGCAAGTGAATTCAGTCATCCAACTTCCAGAGGATTGTTGAATAACATAGAGGTACACACTAAACAATCGCCGCTTTTCCAATGCAAAGGTAGATTGCTGAATCCTTGCTGCAAGCAGATGAAGGATAAAAGGTACACGCTTTTTCCTGAGGATGACTTCGTTGGTTTTGAGAACTTGTTGTGGCAATTGATCCAAAATGTCCTTGATGACTGTTGATGGATACAATGGGAGTGGAGTGGAATAATGTTGATCCACAGTGGTGGTCACGTACCACTCTTGTGCGGTTGAAGGTACTTCAAAAGGATTTCGGAGATGGAAAAGCACTTCAACAACCACCTTGTCCAATGCACGAATGGTGAGCTGATCCACTTTTTTCTTTAGACTTGGTTGTATGAGTTCCAGTTTAGTCAATGCCGTTGGATTATTGTTTCCGAAAGCATCTAGTAGGATCAATGCAACCAATTTTGGAAAACTGGTTTGGAAGACAGTGTTCATATCAACGAAAGTGTGTTGTTGCAAGAAAGTTGTGCAATGATCACTTGCAACCATAATAGGAGCCATATCCACTGCGTATACTTTGATCATGTCTTCAAATGTATCACATCCAAGCAAGTCAAATGGGAAATCATGCATGCTTTGATAAAGAGTTGCTAATTTGGAAAAGATGACGGTGGCATTGGCACTTGCAAACTGTGAGATGGATTGACCAGCATGTGAAGCACAACCATCGAGAACGAGTTGCAAAGTAGGGTGGATTGGTTGCGGGGAGAGGTTAATCAAACAATCAAGGCTCATGTCTTTGATCATACTGCCATGGACCACGCATGCACCATAAACCAATGCCATGGTTCTGATGATTTCCATTCGTCCTCCATCTCCAGTTGAAAGTTGAAGCAGACGATCCAATCCTGTACCATTCAAATTCTTGAAAGGTAAATTCAACAACGAGAGGGTTGTACGGCAGTCCTGACGTGTTGCCAATTGGACATACCATTCATGGAATTGCCCACCAACCACATGAACAGGTAGCATGGCAAGGATACAAGAGAGGGTAGGCCAAGGTAAAAAGTGTTTGGATTCAAGACCCATGAGCCATTTGAAGAATACTTCACCAGCATGCTCTTCTCCTTGAAAAGTGGAGAGAGCGAGTAGTGAAGCAATCGACTCTTTGCACCATCTGTTTTGGTCAAGGGATTGAGCAATGTGCCTCATGCTTTGCTCCACCAAGGATTCTTCATTCGCTTGAGCATTGGGCAGCAGTTGAGTGTAGATACGGGCAATAAAAGGAATGTGTAAAAGTGACAACAATGCTCGCTGATACTCCTGACTCAAGGCTGCATCCAAGTTGGCCACATGAGGCAGCTGAAACACACGCTGATCCACATTAAGGTTAACATCAATCACTTGAAAGAACATGGTTTGTAACTCTAGCGCTGATGTACTGCTGATTGGTGTGGGTAGTGGAGGAGTTGGTTCTTCAAGGTCTTGAATGGTCAATACATGTCGTTTGTGCTGTAAAAGGAAGTTTAAAATGGCGTGTTGATAGGCTGTCATGGGTTGTTGCGGTGCTGGTAGAAACGTAAACACTGCATCACAGTAACAAGTGATTGGAGGTGGTAAAAGTGACCAATAGTCGGTCTGCTTCCATTCACTTGAACCAAGGGTTGATGTACACCATCCAATCATACCTTCATCGGTTGTCTTTAATCCGAGTTTGGAGAGCATGTACATCACCTTGTGACTATCTTGCACACGGTCCTTTAGCCAAAAGATCAAATCCTTCACCATGGACTCTGCTGCGCTATGATGGGATGTATTGTGACCAAGCGTGCTGAACCAAGAGGGCAAGGATTGATTTCCATGATAATTCATCCATTCCAAGAGTTCATTGAATCGATACAAATGCAATGCTGCTTCAGAGAAATTGACAGCACCTTCGTGGAAACAAGGACATTTTGGTAAAAGTCGCACATCCAAAAGAGCATTCATGAAATGCACGATATGGTCACATTCTTCCAATGAAAGGTTGCTTGGTGAGACGTCCATCCACCCATCCTTGAATGACTGAACCAAGGCGATTTTTCCTTCAGTGGTTGAAGCGCGTTGAGCACAATGAGAATAGAGCAACATGGTACTCTCAGACAGACTAAACGGAGCATCCATGGCACCATCAATTGACTCATGCCGACCATTGTGGAGGATGAATTGAACAGTTGCATATGTGGAAGGATACTTGCTCACCAAAGATTTGTTATCTGCAATAAAATTGAGGATAGTAGGCACCACAGTAGCATGAGATTCCACTAGAGTACATGCGGCCAATGCAACCCAACTCCAGTGAGCCCAGAGCACATGAGGGTTTTGTGCACAACCCTTGAGAGTATCAACCAAAGCCACTTGATCTTGTTGGAAACTGTACCCTTTAAGCAAGAGAAACACGAGCAATTGAACGTAAATGGTACGCTTGTTGCCGTCCTCACGGGCACGGTCCATACGATCTAATAACTTCATACCAAGTGTCTCTTGCCTAAATCGCTTGTTGGATGGTGGTGTATCATGGCTAATCTGAGGTTGAATAGCAAGTATTGTGGAAAACGTGTCTAACTTTTCAAAGAGTTCTGCATCTGCCAAGGACCGGCAAGTGAACAAATGTGGGCGATGAGACCAATGCTTGATGTAAGGTACAGGTCCATCCAAGTGAATCAACAATGCATTCATTGCAAGTGGATTGGCGGAATGTAAAGTATTCAAATCACGAATAATCAAGTTGTTCAACTGAGTACAGGTGGAAGGAGTCGCTGTACACTTGCCTAGTACCACTAAATGCGCATAGATGCGTATTAACTTTGTCACCAATTTCACCTCGTACCGTTTCTCCCAAAAATCCATCAAGTAAGGAAACACGTTCTGCAATAGCCTGGATGTATCTTCAAAAGCATTAGGCAAGCACTCGTACACCACATGGACCAAAGCCGATAGCATGGGCTGTAAACTGTTGGTACTCATTCTTGCCTTGAGAAATGTGGTGAAAATGCACTGCAGATCATCCAAGTGGTCAGCAAGTGGTTCACGAGCATGTAGCAGTGCGATTGAGAACAACCTTGCAAACTGAACAACCCCTAAACGCGCGTTAAACACTTGGTATGCGTACAATGATTACCATGGTTGGTTTGAATATGTTCCTTGGCCTGTTCGTGAAACACAAGCACTCCCAATGATACGATCTTGTTCCAATCCCCCAAACTCAAGGCATCCCGTGGCGTCCGTACCAAAGTGTTGAGTGCCTTGCCAACATCCGTTGAAAATGTTGGAGAGAGGCCATTTGGCGCCATGATCAGATCCAAGCATTCGTGTATGCTGGCACGTACGGTCTTGGCATCCCATAGATGAGCAAACGCGTCCACGAACGTACGAATATCCTTTGCAAATTCAAGCTGACGTGCTGCTGTCTTTGCATCTGTTTTAGCAGCATACAGCAAAGAACTTGCCAATCGAGACCAATCCCCATGGGGTATCGTTTGCGTGGTGATTAACTGCAACAATTCTGCAATCGCACCGTCTCGCTCCCTTTTGTTTTTGGAGATCTGCTGGCAGAATTGTGATGTGGACATTAAAAACTTTCCCACCAAAATCTTGATTGTCCGTGATTGCCGATTATCAACAAGCAACGATTCCCTCCGCCCCACAAAGACCAGCTACTTTTCAACAATCCCCTGATTATTCACACAGATGGCCCATCAACACGCCTCTCACCTCGAAGCCTTGAGTAAAACCCGTGCTTTATACGATGAACATTTTCCAATGACTGATGATTGGACCCTTGTATCCAAAACAGATGGTGTCAGTATCTACTCCAAACCCTTCTCTTGCCCCTTTGTCCGTGGTGAAGCCCGTGTCTCTGGTTTCACAGCAATTGACTGGTTGGGTGGGATCAACAGCAACGATTTGCGTTTGGTTTGGGACAAGTTCTTTACCAACAGACGTGCCATTGACGTCATCAGTCACACGCAGAGTGTTACGCACACCATTGGAAAGGGTATGATGCTTGTGGCTGCACGTGATTACGTCAATATCGAGTCTGTTGAGCATGAGCCTGAAACAGGAACTTGGCGTTCAATTATTGCAAGTGTAGTTGACGAACGTGTGCCCGAGACTCGTTCACCAGTTCGTGCCGATATTCCTATCTCCGCCTGGACCTTTACTCCTGTCGATGGAAAGAAGGACATGTTGGATGTCAGCTTCATGTGTGCTATGGACTTGAAAGGCTCTCTACCTGCCTTTGCGGTTAAGATGGCTTCAACAGATGTAATTCTCTATTTTAGTATAACTAGATCAAGTAGGTTCCACTTTATGTCAAGACCGTTCGTGAAGCTCTAACCAAGTATGGACGAGTTCCCGTTTTCACACCACAAAAGAGACATGAGGGAGATACAGACATTTTAGTCTATGAAGGCTCAGAAGAATTCAACATCAAGAAGAAGGCCTACTCTGTCAAGGTCAAGGGTAGTGGAAAGGCCACCATTTACATTTCTGGTGGTGAATCAGCTGGATGGAAACTCACTACAAAGGACACTTCACTCCAAGTCACTCCCTTTGAAGATGGATTTCATGTGGAAACAACTACTCCAGTCACATCAAGCCTTGTTCAAATCATTTATCAAAAGTAAATTTACTCTGGGCTCTGGAAATAAAGCTTTGGGAAAAGAGTAAATTCACTCTGGGTAAATGACTTGCATTTCTGTTCCTTCTTCTGCGCCAGACCTTCCCAATGTCGTATCAGCAACTCTACACATCTTGTTCCCAACGCTCATCCCACCATAGGTAGAGTGAAACTCCCATGATTTGGTATGACAGTCGCCTTCACCTTGACTACATTCACTACGATCACCACCTGGACATACCTTGAACACAGGCTTTGTCTTGTCATGTGCCCACACTTCAGGCGTGTACTTGGACCACATGGTCGTACGAGATGCTCTAATGTAAGGTGCAATATCATTACTACTGATCACACGCACAAATCGCTCAGGTTGAAGTGCTCGCACTGCAAACTTGTCAAACTTTGTATTCCCAGTAATAGGTTGGCCATATGTGTAAAGTGCAGTGAGTGGAATGTTGGGTCGTGCAAGGGCAATATGAGCTGCAGTGAGGTAAGCCATGGCACCACCCAAAGACAATCCTGTAATCACTACTGAATACCCTGCATTCTTTGGATTCAATACAGCCTTTTCCAATTCATCAACACTTTTGAACTGTTCACGCCATCTCTTGAGGAACCCACCAAAGATACCTGCTCCAACAGGTGCATTGGGAAACTCTTTTTGAATAGTTTGAACTTCAGTGCTATCTAAATCGACCAGCCAGTCTGAACGAGCGTCAGTACCACGGTAAGAGAGAACAAGGGTCTTTTGACGAGGATTTCTCAAAATGACCCAATGGTTGGGAGGCGTTTGACGATATTCCACAATGGTAAATGTTCCTGTGAGTAAAGGTTGATCTTCATCAGGGCCAAGGAGGACATTGGCAAGCCTTTCCAACTGCGTACCTTTGCAATACGACATGCCAGCATAAAGTGCAAAGCGTAGGTACATTTCAGTGGAATGGAGGTTGTCTGCACGAACTTGAGCATTGGTAACTTGTACTTGTTGGACTACATTCCAGTAGCGTTTAGCAACGGCATAGGCAGATTCATGGCCACGTGTCAGTTTGCCCACTACTTTACCAATGGTGGCCATGGCTTGGGAGGCAAAGCACTTGCTGTAGTTGAATGTTTCTGTCAAGGCTTCACCAAAAGTTAGAGGTGGTTTGGGTGCCTTGATCTTTTTAGGCTCTTCTAGAATGATGGAGGTGGTGGGAACGCCAGGAGCAGTGATGCTGCATACCAGGGCAGCAATGAGAACGAGGCGGCGGAGGATTTGCATCTGAGCCGATGAGTTTTTTTTATGAGACGATGAATGTGACCTCTTTACTATCACTTGCTTTAATCCCTCGATTTGAGGAAGGCAGTAAAAGGTCCAATCACAAAGCACACTAATCCAATGACACTGATGACAGCCCACATCACCACACTAATCGTAGGATTCTCCAAAATGGAATTGATTTCCAAACCAAAATACACATTGATGACGGCTGCAATCCAAGTGACTCTGCCCAACCATCCATGCACTGTTGAAATAGTATTCTTGTTGCTCTTGCCCATCTTTTCAAATGCAGAAGTAGGCTTACCAGCAGGCTTGATGAGCGTTCTCCAGTACCCAAGGGAAGATTGAAGCAACATGAGCACAAATACAGTGATACCAAGAGCCATGTGAGTAATGAACGTATGGGAGCCAAGGAAGGCAATACCAAGAATGAATCCAACGAGGGTCAAGAGTGCTGCAACCATCATGGTAACACGATGAGCAAAAATGTGTTTGGGATTGGAGGCTGTATCCTTTGAAAAGAGTTGCTTGCGTAACACAATGTTTCCAAACACGCTGCCCAAGGGGACAAGGAACATCCATGCAACAACCATACAGAAAACGTGAGCATACAGGACATATCGGTTGGAACTGGTGGTTGGCGCAATTGTTGAAAAGGCAGGATTGTCCATTTGAAGGGGCAGTCCACCATAATTTGTGTGTCTGATCAGGCGTGTAGGGGAGGGAGATTGAGGTCCATAAGCATAAATGAGGTAGGTGAGCTTGCCTGTAGTCTTGATTTGAGGAACGGCTTCAACAGGAACTTCTATGGCAAATCGAACACTTCCATCCGTGCCATACTCTACTTGAGCGTCCTTGATATCCACGTCAGATACGGGTTGTACTCCACTGGATGATTTGGAACGTAAATCGTATAGTAAGACCACTGGCTCACCGCCTTGTGTGGGTTTAGAAGCGATAATAGCGCGTGAAGGTGTCATTCTACCCGTTTCACTGAAACCAATGGCAACCCACTGGTTATCAGCTTGAGCCTT
The DNA here is from genome assembly GCA_004114255.1 of Acaulopage tetraceros. Classification (NCBI taxonomy): domain Eukaryota; kingdom Fungi; phylum Zoopagomycota; class Zoopagomycetes; order Zoopagales; family Zoopagaceae; genus Acaulopage; species Acaulopage tetraceros. Next base: position 41,782 of record QZWU01000069.1, read on the forward strand.
AATGCCAATCTTGACGGTGGTGTCGTTGGCAGAAGTCTTGTTCATATACAATGTGATGGGAACATCATCTGCAAGTTGGCCTGAATGTGTGTAAGAGTGCTTTAGGCCATTGATGGAAAGGGATGCCTGGGATGCAACAAATGAAACGAATGATACAAATGATAATGCTGATACAATATGCATAGGGAGAGAGAGAGAAAAGGCGTTTGATTGATCATTAAAGTGGGCAGGCTGTTTTTGCCATCAAAATGTGATAAAAATAAAAATTTTGTGAAATAAAAATAGATTTTAGGGGGTATTTGGATAGCAAGCCTCAAATGAACTGAAAAGTGAGCAAGATGAACAAAGAGATGTTTAATCAACTAACGAGGTTGTTGCCTTTGATGATTATCTTTTTGTAACTTGAACCGATTCGCATGTGAGCATTGGGAAAGGCTGTTTTGAGGATGGAGATGGCAGGATGCTGGAGATCTTTTTCATAAAACTCCATGCTTAAATGACAGATGGAAGGCCATACCTTATCAGTAAAACTGTAAACAATGGTTTCAGGGCTGACAATGGTACCACAAACATCAAGTGTCGTCAAACGAGGAGCGTTGTCCAGGAACTTGCGTAAGAAACCAGAGTTCCAATGCTGAAAGGTGAATTTAAAGTACTGTAGTTGTGACCAATGAAACCTGCATAGACCTTCAAACATGGTTTCACTTGTCAAATTTGCATTGCAGGTTAATACAAGGTTCTTGAGGTTGAATTCTTGGTCGGAATCTGCTTCAAATAACGCGGTAGTATCAATCAAGACATCGTCAATTGTCAGGAATTGCACCTTTGTCTGAGAGATTTGATCCAAGACCCAACAGAGATCGATTTGGACACTACGCTCAATCTCACTCGCAAGGTCATCCAGTACAACTTGAAAAGAGAGGCCTGTCAATGCTGGACAGCTATCTAGAAGCGCGCGAAAGGAAATCTGAAATGCATCTTGAGAAAAGGGTGGAGAATCGTAACAATCAGCAAAACCAAATTGCAACTCACGTAGGTTTGTCAAACAGGCAATTGAAATGCATTTCATCAAAGGACAAAGTTGATCAGCCGAGTGGAAGGTGAGGCTTAAACGTTTCAAAGTGGCTTGTTGATTGATCAAGAAAGGGACAAGTGGCGACCAATCGTTTACAGGAAACTTGGATTCATAACAAAAGTCACGTAGTCGGTTAGTAGAACAGCTGGAGTCGCATACCAAATTCAGGAGAACGTTTCGATGAGTACAAGAACCAAGATAAAGTGAATAAATGTCCATAACCTTGAAGGAACGCAATTGAGGATACCTTTTAAATGATGGCTGAATTACTTGCTGAAAGAGCAAAGAGAGCGTTGATTTGAGACTCTTGCGATCCAACCAATCTTTGTCATCCAAATCAAAATCTTGTGTGCACGTCAACACTAGGATAAATTCCTTGAGACATGGCAAAGAATGAAGGAATAGTTTGGCTGCTAGAAACTCTGAATAATGCGATAACTCATACATTTCTTGCAGGTTAATTTCCATGGTTACTTTTTTAATACTGTTGATGCCTGGTAAGAGCTTTGAGCGTTTGGGATCAGAGTATTCTGTAATGTTGAAATTGTAGTAGGATTCGATGGGCAGATAAAAATCCAATGCTTTAGAGAAATAACGTTGAGCGAGGACATTCCAGGTATGATTGACGCGTGCAATGGTGTAGAGATTTCTCTTTGGAATGAATTGGACGATTCTGTCGCAGATCTCGAATGGAATCATTTTTTGGAGAAAAGCAACGTTGTCTGTTCCAACAATCATGATCAACAACATTGACAGCTTGAACCCTAGCAACAAAGTGACAACCTCGGATGGAACAAAAGGCTGGGGTCGGCCGGGAATCGAACCCGGGACCTCTCGCACCCTAAGCGAGAATTATACCACTAAACCACCGACCCTGATCGATTCATGTTGCCAAAATCTTGTGACGACGTAGTTTGCTTTATTGACTGATGAGATTATCACCTTGAGTGGTTTTCGCATTATACTTGCACGAGATTTTGATCACAGCATTGGGAAAGGCTGCTGTGAAGGTGGGAACGGATACATCTTCAACAACATTTTGAGTGGATTGCAGTGTAAAATGGCGGATTGAAGGACATACTTGATCAGCCTTCAATTGAAGCTGCTTCTCAAGGGTACCATCACATTTTAAAAGGTGGAGGGTCTTTAAACGAGGAGCTTTGGTCAGCAAATCACACAAGAGTCCAGCCTGAGATTCTAGGGGTGACAACCTAAGGTACTTCAAGTATGGCCAGTCGAATCTGTTTAGGCCTTTAAGAATGTCATTACCCATAGGATTGAGCAAGTTTTTAAGCGCTAAGCTGGTCAATTTGGATGCTTGTACAGCATAGGTTGGAGGAAAACCCGTAATGTCCAAGAAACAGCAACTGAGGTCCAATAAGCGTATGTTGGACTGTGCAATCCGTTCAAGGATCCAGTGAAGGTCGACCCAAATGTTGTTATCAGGTTGAACTTCCATTATTAGACTAATGCCAAGGTAAAATAATGTCAGATTGGGACAACTTGAAAGTAATCTGGAGAATGCCAGTTGGAACGCAGTTTGAGAAAAGGGTCCAAGTTCTGGGTCAGGGCCAGTAAATGTAAGGTCCAATCCACGTAAACTGGTAGGATTAGCAGCCGTAATGGCATCAATTATGGGATGCATGTGCTTTAGTGGACCCCAACAAAGGGACAGACGCGTCAAAGATGTGCAACGAGTCGTCAACAATGTGGTGAGTGGTGTCCAATCGGTTGTTGGTGAAGAGTAATAAAGTTTAAGCTCATGCAACTGGTGGCACGGCCAGTTCAATTCAATCAACATGGCAAGGATGTCATTTTTTAAATGAGCGGGAATTGCGCGCTGGAAATACATGTCATTGATTGTGAGAAAGCGCAGGTGGCGAGATGTCTTCAAGAGTGGACCAATTACTTGCTCAAAGGCTTCCGAGACAATCGATTCCCATTCAAACATGTTGGTATCCTCTCGTTGGCCGTAAATAATCTCCAGGTTGATTTTGTTCAAGTGAGTAAGCGGACAGAGGATTTGCCTTGCTGCCAAATAAGCACCATAACGTACCTGTTCGAGCCTTGGAATTACCATATGTAATTTTAATTCCTTGAGGTTAGTGGTGGTTGGTTGGAAGGGAGATCGCTTGGGATCAGTATAATCAAGCAATTCACAATGACGATTCAGAGGAATCGGGAGACGAATATCTAACGATGTGGAGTACTGACGCTGTGCAATAGACCTCCACACACGGTTGACGTGTGCTAAGGTTGGAAGATCATCGTTTGGAACGAACTGGAGGATTCTGTTGAGGATTTCGTTTGCAATCATCTTTTTGGAGAAAAGCAACGTTGTCTGTTCCATTGTTGATTCATCCTCCTTTTATTGACCAACAACTGTAAAAGCAGCTGATGCAACACTCCACGAATTGTCCACGTGATTAAAAACCGCAAAGAAACAATTTGCCCTAGTGCCTGCCCATGCTGTATATTGATTTGCAAGTGGAGGCATACTGTTGGACTGTAGATTAAGCTGACAATTTTGCTGACAAGTCCGCAATCCAAAGGTTGACGTAAAATACTCGTAACTACCTGACCCGTGGCTGTTGAGTAAAGTTGAAGGGTTGTAATGCGTGTACAAAAGGCCAATGATATTTGAGGCGCCATTCTCGTTCTGAATCAGGAAAAGGGAAGTATAACCTAGCGACTTGAAGGAAATCAATTCAATACGCTGAGGTACATTGGCGTAAACAGTATATGTTCCTTGCACATGTTGTACGCCGGGCATGTGGACTGTGTAGTCAAATTCATGAATGATGCCACCAAAAGAAGTGGACATTTTTAAATCCCCCCAAGTAATGTAGGCATGTCCTGAATAGAACACCATCGAGTAGCCCTTAGCCTGCATGGCTTGTTTGATGGCAGTGACATCTACTGCATAGGACTGCTGTTGTGCTTGTCCTGTTTGAATAACGGGCCTTTCTTGCATGATGATAGGTCCATTCTGATTGTTGGGAAGAGAGTTGCCCACAATGGCTTGGCGCAAGTGATACTCAATGGTGCAGCCACCTAGATTATAGCAAGGGTTTTTGACAAACAAGTTACAGGGGGCATTCATGCGACAGAGCGGAAAGGATTCACTAGGCGCAATGTTCAAAAAGTTGGGTGCTGGTTGCCCAAGAGTTTGTGCATTGTAACTGGATATGATGAAATTGGTGATGGTTTGTTGAAGGTTGACGAGGCCCATACCTTGCTGGTAAACCGGTGCATTGTTCCCATTCTGATCAAGGACGTCATGGGGATTACATGAAACCAAAAGCCATCTTTTGATGTTTTCAGTTGACCGAATATCAACACCCGTCCTACGCAAATACTGAAGCAGCAGTGCTAACGTACCAGCAAAATAGGGAGTTGCAAGACTTGTGCCAGACTCCATGACTACACTACCGTCTTTAGCAATTACATTAAGCTTGCCACCAGGAGCAACAAGGTCAGGCTTGATACCAAGGGAGAGTGAAGGTCCAAACGAACTCATCGGATCCATTCTGAGCTGCTGAGTGTTGCTTGTCCTAGTGCCAAACTCTGCGATTATGTTGCTGCGGCCAATAAACAAGGGATTAGCATTCATGTTTGGCAGGTAAATGACTTTGTCCTTTAATGCAGTGTGGGTATGAATGGCGCCTAATTCTTGATCTGTACAACCGTGTGTCAAAAAGAGTAAAAGCATGTCATTGAGGATGCCTTGAGACAAATTCAGGATTTGGCTGCATCCAGTGTAAAGTATAGAATAAAAATTGAGGTTCATGGATTGGGACAAGTGTGCATTGTTAGTGCGTAAACCTTGGTAATCCTGGATTGAAGCATATAGCATAAAGGATCCATCAAGCCGTCCCGGCTTATTACCAACTGTGGATGTGTAATGATACTCTCCTTGATGTAAAACGACTCCATTTGTATCACTAAACTTGAGCCATCCTACATGCTGGTAGGGATTGATGATGGAACCAACAGTAAGAATTTCTGATACTGGGCCTGGTAACCTTTGTTGAAACATACCAGACGCTCCATGGTTGCCAGCTAGCACAGTCAAATAGATTCCGCGTGCTTCGATTCCCAGAGCCATTGTAGCGAGTGCAGGATCATAGTAATTCGGCCAATCAAGCGAAGTGGTTAAGATGTCAACTCCATCAGCAGCCACTGTTTCGAAAAGTGCTATAAAGGCAGATATAGTGAGTGCAAGACCAGTAGCACCAAGAATAATATCTGCGTCAGGCGCAACACCAACATACCCATCATCGTTTCCTATAATCACGCTAAGCACTTTGGTTCCATGCTCATCCAATGGGCAATTAACTTGCTGCACAATGTCATTTACAATACAGTGGGTTCGTTTGATGTTATTGAGATGCAATTTTCCGGCAGGAAGGTAAAATCCTAGGTCAACTACTCCAATACGGATGCCTTGACCAGTAAGGGTGACGGGTTGCCCGTTGACAACCAGAGGTTGACCCTCGGGAGGTAGGCCGGTTTCCACGCGTGGAAAGAGGGAGTTGAGACCGCGTTTCTTGCGTTTGACTGTGGGCGATGATCGAACACTATCCACCAGAATGATCCAATTGGAAGGCAGTGGGATGTTGCACTTGCTACTGAAACGAACCGAGAATCCAGGCATGACCTTGTACTGCGTATAGGATCGTACAGTGCAGGCGTTCTTGAGATACTTTGTTGCGAAATCCTCCTTGCTCTTGACATCCTGAGCTGCAGATTTAGGCAAAACCACAATGTATGCATTTTCAATAGGCTTATAGGCAAATTTGTCAATATTTTCCGTGCCAAAGGGAATCACGAGGTCTTGGAGTGGTTTCAAAGTCACTGCAGGCAATTTGGGAGGTGGTGGACGCGTTTTGTGCTGGATAAACGACTTGAGGCTCACTAATTTCAAAGGTTTAGCTAGTGAGCCACTAGGCTTCTTCAGAATGTCTGCTGTTACCTTGCCAGTTCCCTTGACTATCACAGGCGCAGATTGTTTTGTTTTGCTTGGTGGTGTGGGCTTGACGGCTGGTGGTTGCTGTAGGACACGTGTCTGCTCCTTGTTCGCCTTGGATACTTTTGCAATGATTTCCTTCAATTTGGTCAGAGGCAGTCCTTTGTAGGTGAGCTTGCTGATGCGTCCCTTGCTTGTGGATGATGATTTTGGATTTCTGTGCTGAAACTAATGTCGTGGATTGTGCACCTGGCACATCAGTGGATGCCTGTTGATTAGGTACGGTTGCACCCCGAGTGTAGCAAGCCAGTGCTACGAATGAAATGATTAAAAACTGCATGGGAATTTGAGATGACGAATCAGTACTGATGTCTGTTGCAATCAATCAATCAATTTTATTACGCGTAGTTTTTAGCCAGTATACGAGGCTATGAGAGGCTTGATTTTTTAGATTAGGATGGAGATTTGAGGTAGA